>KZ506807.1:86074-119648 GCA_002844005.1 Limosa lapponica baueri | reverse complement strand
TTTTATGGTTTGAACTCTGTTGTCCAAGGAAAAATGGTGAAATTTGCAAATTCAAATATTCTGTTCAGCTTGCAGGAATTTAATTTGGCTCCCACAGTTTTTCAAAATAAGGAGGAGAAAAATATGGAATAGTTGCTTCTTACAAACTGCCTGCATTCTCTATGTCCAATGCATCCTAGGGTGAACTGAGGATCATGGCAGGCAATTAAATAAGACCACATCATCATATACATGTACATGGGAGTGAGATTACAGGTGTACTTCTTCTGTAGTTCCAAAATTTCATAATGTCTGAATATAGTTTTGCAAATTTAAGGGTCTTTTTTCAACAATCTCTGTGTGTGATACATGTAGTTTCATCTTACTGAGATTTAAAGAGTAAAGTTCTTTGAATCCATATAGTTCAAATTTTCCTTTTTTTTTCTGTGAAACAGGATGAGCTGAAGCATAGCACTGAGAGTGTTAGATGTTATGGAACATTTAACACTAAAATGGAAAATAATAACAAATGATAATTTTGGGAGGTCTTGCAATCATTACACGCATTAGATACACAAATTTACAGAAAAGTTTGAGTTAAAATAACTATTAGAATAAATGACTCTGTAAGGAAGCATTTAAGCAAATGAAATATTCTGAAGTACTTTCAAATGAAGGACCAGTGGGAATGCTAGTGAAGCTACTGTTTTGGAGACCTAGATGGAAATCTCTTTATGAATTGTTGAATAACAGATCACCTGGAGTTCTGCGAGGGGGTTACAGGACACTTTTTGGTCTGGATAAATTAATCTGGGATTTTATAAAATTACAAGAATCAGTTTCTTAGTTAATGTTAATATTTCATCACACCTCTAGATTAATATTTGTATAATTTTTAATGTGGCAGTTTTAATTATTAAAAAATTAGAAAACTAGATGGAATTACAAAACAGCAACAGATTACTTAATTAACTTTTGCCTACTGGGATAAATAGAACATACCACAGAATATATCAAAGCAGACACCAATGAGACACTATACATCCATTAGTATGCAGGAGGTTTTCTCTTCAAATATTAGTTATCAGACATAAGCATATGCCTATCAATCTTATTAACTAAACCCAGCAACTCATCATGTTATAATCCATACATTTAACATCATGGCAAAAATCAAAAGAAGTCCACTGTGATGCTCCCCATAGACCAGTGAAATCTGCCACCAAATTACTAGAGCTGGGGAACAAAGAGTGAAAAAAATAATTGCTATTATTTTATGAAGGAGTATGAAATTTAACTTAATTTGCAAATACTAGTAAACTTCCTTCAGCTGTGCAAGAGAGCCTTAAAACAAAAGTAATCAAAATACTGTTTTTTAAAATTGCTATCGTGTTTGTCTCATCATGTCACAAACATTCTGACAGTTCCATTGCATCACTTGCATTACATACATGGATAAAAATGTGAAAAATGTGAGTGAATCAGTCAAAGTGCAGACCTGTCAACCCATAATAATATAAATATTCTTAATTTATATGAAATATCCCTTCAACTTATTGCAGTACTGTGTAGATTTTTATAAATCTCTTAGTATAATTTGCCAAGATGTGCTCTGAAATAGGAATTACTTAAACAGGATTCCAGCATGCTTCACATAGAAGCTCTACAATTGCTTCATGTGGCCAATGAACCCTAGCTGATGACTTCCAAGATTCCTAGAAAAACTAATACGTGTATAGATGATGTGCACTGATACCTTTTTATTCAATAAAAATGAGTGTCACCAGGTATATATGTGCATACATTTGGTTATTGCTATTGGAATTTACAGCCTGCAATTTAATCCCACTCTATTAGAAACGGGGCTCAGCAGACCCAGACAAATTGAAACGAATACTTGCCACGGGCTTTTCACCAGGCTTCAAGACAATGTGTTTGTTAGTACCTTCAGATTAATACCAGTTATGTTTTGAGCAGTTTCAATCTCACGCTAGATGATTTAAAACAGATGAAAATAAAAAGTGTGTTACACAAAATAAAAGAATACAGGAAATACAGTATTGTATTATTTACTGAACAAAATAACAAGTAAAAATCATGTTTGTTTTTGTTTTTAAACAGTATTAAGTAATCAAATTTAGACCACACAAGCATCAACAAGAAATGTAAATAACTGTACTATTAAGGTGGTATCTACAACTTTAACTGCTTGAGATCCGAAACTGCAAATGTTGTATACATCACTTTAAAATTATTCAAGTGCCTTATACAGTATGTAAAAAATTTTATAGTCAATGACTACAATGAAATGTACATACAATACCTGAATTTAGTATTTTAATAGCTTAGGCCCAGATCACTAAAGTATTTAGGTTGTCCTCAAGGAAGATCTGGGTCTCAGTGTATATCAATCCCTTCCATGAAAGGCATAACTGTTTTTGATGGTGTGAATTTATAGTCTTGTCTTTCCCTATACAGGGAGGGAAAGGGTCGGTATTTAAGAAAGAGTGGTTCCAATAGGCAGAAAGGGTATGGCACTGCAACTACATGAACCACCTTCCCTACACAACATAAAAATATTCTAATATTAAGGATTATTTTACAACTCAGTGGAAATATGCAGTAATGCAATCCATTTCCTTTGTCTGGATGACAAAAATGCAGTCTTAACAGTCACAAGAGCCTGCCTTGTGTTAGCTATAAAAAAAAATATATTTATATATATATTTATGCAACTACTATGTGCATTAAACAAAATCACTGTATGAATCAGCAGGGTTCAGTAACACTTGTATCTGCATCTCTGGAAGGGGTGCATTGAAATCCATGGTGCTTCTCAGTAAGGACTCACAATGAAATGGCAAAGGATAGAAACCCATTTGTTTAAAATCTTGTATTTCATATCATATTGCCTAAGAAATGATCCATAAGATCTCTGGCAGCTAAAAGCATCTGTTGCCTTTACTTCAGCCTACTGCTCAGAAATGAATGATAACCATCAAAACAAACCTGATAACTATTTTTTAGTGAACACTGAAACTGAAAATCAGCCCAATTTCATTGTGACCTCCCATGAAATAAAATAATTTCACCATTGTGAAAATTCTCTGTTGTCTTAATTTCTTACCAATTTGTGTATCATGAGTTGTTCAGAAGGACAGTAAAGAAACATTGTACTACTCCTGGAAAGCGTATATATCCTGACTCACTCAGATAGGTGGGAAGGTTAATTTAGAATTGAAAAGTGAGTGTATTTCATCCACTATTCCACTTGCAGAAGTACTGGAAAATTCATTTTCTTCCTCTTTACCTGCATTGACATACTTTTCTCAATCACCTGTGAACACTGATCAGTGCTCTTTGCACTGAAAGGGTACAGATTTGTCACTGAGGCTTTGCGATACCAGAGAAAAACACTTGAAGCAAAGGGTAATACCCTTGTGCACCAAAGCTTTATTATATTTTTGATTACTGTGCATCCCCATACCTAAAGCCAATAACACGGCACTTGTGCCACAGTTCTGATACCGTAGGTGTCCACTGACAAGTGTTCTGCACGAACCACTGTGTCTCAGTCCACTAACAAAAACTACTGAGCAGTGGTAATCTGGTATCTTAGATAGTTTTTCTTCTTGGACAAAGCTTATCCAAAATCTTCTTTCTATCAGGCTACAGCAGCTTAGGGCTCCTTTTCTTTAAAGAGAGGCAAAGTAAATGTCTTACACCTGTAGGCCAGTACTGGTGTTCTGTCCTAGAAATTTTAGCACTGCTCTGATACGATGAACCCTTCTTTTTCTCCAACTGGTTCCACTTCAGCATAGGCAGGATGTCCAGACCCTCTTCTGAATTTCATTGCTGGCCATCTGCTTGGACGTCGCTGTAACAGCAACAATAAGAAAATATACTTTCAGAATACGAAGGGTACAACAATAAATTAATAATAAAAACTTTAACGATGCCCTGTAATTTTGGTCTTTCTTTCATGCATAAACCCACTCTGTATAGTTGTTAATGGGTACGGAGAAGCACAGTTCAGCAGCAAAAGTGAGAGGAATTAATCCCTCTTTCTAAATTTGTGGTTGCTGGCTGTTCTCAAAGACCTAAATAATTGCCACTAGTCCTAGCAATGAAGATGATGAAATAGGTCCTGTCTAACACTGTAGATCAGTGGATTTTGTCATATAAATGCCTGCTGATCCACTACCCCCTAAAGGATCCGTTCACTGCTCTTCCTTCCTAGTTCTGCATAGGAATTTGCTAACGTACTCTACTCCATGGGAGAATGTGTAGCAGAGTCCACAGAAACTGTACTTTTAAAAATTATTTTGAAAAAAATTCTGGCATGTTTTGGCAGAACTGCCAAAATAATTACTTTCTATTCAAGGGACATCATTTGTACTTAAGTAGTTTACTTTGATGGTTCAAGTAGAAGCAACCTCTTTGTTTAAACTCTTATGACCTTTGGGCACAAGGGTCTTAAGAGGTCCTAAACAATTTTCATTAGGAACTTTGGTGCCTGCTTTAAAAACAGCTAATAAACAAGAGAAAAAAAGTAGATCTTCTCTAGGAAAGATAAAACAATTCCTGTATGATTGTGATACCTCTAGGAAGGAAAAGTGCTTTAATAATCCTGTATTTTCAAACCAATTAATATCTGGGAAGGCTCAGACTTTGGATGACCAAACTGAGATTCTGTCAAAGGGAACAGTTTTCAGGAAAGTAAGAAAACCTCTTTTTTAAAGTCAGTTAGCAGAAAAAGCTCTCCTGAAATGATTATTCCCTATTGAAAACTTTATCTGCCAAATATGCTGGTACATATTTCTGGGGCTGGAAGATATAGTAACCTATATAGAAACATTGCATGAAAATGAGAGGACAAACAGTGAAGATAAGTTACAGCCTATATTTCCACTGACAGTTCAAAATCTGAACAATTTTACTTTATGATCTTTCTTCTGAAAATAAACATTGTATTTGATATTCTGTTCCCATAATACCCCACTTTGATTGCCTTCTGATCACTAAAGGTATTTCATGCTGCTGAGGGGCAGCGCTGGGGACCACAGAACAGCCACAGCCATGACATTATGCTGGGACTCGTGGTGCTGTTGGGCAGCAGTCGCTAAAGAAATCTTGAGGGACCATTGAATCTTGTTACCAACAAACCACACAGCTGTCTGCAGGTATAGCACAAAGTCTTCCTCAGTCAGTGATCACTGTTAGGAAGACACAATATAAAAGGAACTGTTTTCTTTTTCTTCCATTGCAGGATCAGGTTACTTTTGAGGCATTCAGAGTTAAATTCTACTTGGCAGTTAATTTAAAATCCCAGGCCTTTCAGTGCAACATCTCCCTACCAAGCAGGAAGACAGAACCCTGTTCTCTTTAATGGATGTCTTTTCCTAATAAGAAAATTTAGTCTATTCAAACTTCGGAGACTTTTTTCTACCTAAGCTTGATTCAGCATGGTTTCAAAATCAAGAAGGACGGTTTGGTTACTGCTAAAGAAAAAGGATCATATTATGTTCTCAGACTCACTAAAGCAAATAAAGAATAATTCAATTAAATGTAAAGGACTTATTCCAGATTTACACTGGTATAAATAAGTAAAGAATTTGACCGAGAAGTCTCTAATGAAAACAGAAAATAAAAAAAAATTGGAAAACTAGCAGGAAAAAATAATTAGAAACAGTCTCAAATGGCAGCATGTAAGGATGAGCTGAGTTTTAATCTATTAAGTTTCTCCCTAATTTCATTTTAAGATGTACCCATGATTAGTCACCACTTCTTGCTCCGTTGCTGTTAGAAATAGCTACCATTTTGGGCTAGTCTTTTTAATTGACCTTTCCAGATGATGAAATATGGAAGATGTGCGAATCAATTCTTATGATACATAACATAAACATCAGCTGTTGTTCCAGAAATAAACCAACAGATTCAAAGGTCATCTCCAAATGTTACAATTACAGCTTTCTGTGGTTTCTCTTCATGACTGAGGTGAGATTTTCCATTCCTACCAACAGTCTGTTTAATTTCAAACTCTTTGTGTGCATGTGGTTAATGCAAGTGGTTGCCAGTCTTAAAAGAGACTGCTGACGAGCTATCAATTCATTGACTTGTGTGTTGACCCCAGAAGGCTGTAGAGACATTACAGTTTTAATTGATAAAACCAAAAATGACTTAATTGATATCAGGAAATACAAAGTTCCTTGAGTTACTGAAGCAGCTCAGGAAATGTCTAGTAGGTTCTGCCCTTTTGTTCTCTGTGAAACAGAGTAATAAGAAGATTAAAAAAAACCTACTCCCTCTTCCCCCCCAAAAAAACCCCAAACAACCAAACCCAAACAACCCCTCTCCAAACCCTAAACAACAAAAAAACAGGGAGAAAACAAGCTGAGTATTTTAACTAATTCCTTAGTTTTGTCATCCAATTTAGCAGGAAAAAATATGCTTCTTTCTCCGGAATCAGAACTCTTAGAAGAAACCCTCTGATCTGTGGCTGGAGTGTTGTAACTCTTGCTTCCTTTCAATGCATTACAAACCAAGAAAGCAGGACTAGGATTTTTCTCACAGGACTGAAGCTTCCTTGGATTCTTTATTTTAGAGCAAATAAGGATGAGGGAAAAGTACTTGTGACCTTATATGACCAGGATGAGATGGTACATCAGGTGCAGAAGAATAATTTGATATACATTAAAAAAAAGTTAGTTCCTATTGAAGATCAATAAGACAAAATGAAAGAAACTAGCAGTTGGATAATCCATAGAAAGTGAGATCTACCTTTCATGTTTCTTACATTATGCCTGCCTACACCACTCTTGGCTGTGCAGTATATTTGACTTCCTACAGCAATACTGAGGCTAGAATAAGTGTCTTTACGTGAATCTTGTAGTAGAGGCAGAATGGATAATATTTGTCTTGTTTGTGAGAAAAAAAAAGAGGGCATTCAATGCATTTTAACTAAAGGGTGGAGACTGGAGTATCTTCTCGTTGTTGCATGGACAGGTCTTCTAGGGTGTTCTTGTGGTTGACCAGTTTCTTCTTTTGACATCTTTCAACATGAGGGAATTTTGAGCCTTATAAGGCCTCTTTTATCCATCAAAATGGTATGATGTCATTAGGACATGATAAAACCAAAAAGGTTTGATACATATCTGAGTGCACTAAATTGAATATTGCCTAAACAAAACTCAGTTGGTATGATCTGAACATGGTTTCCAGTGCTACAGCCTATGATATTTTTGAGGTTGCTAGCTTTCCTACTGAACGTAACTTTTTAAGCAAAAGAGAAAAGCATGGCTCAAGTTGAAAACTACAGGAGTTTCAGACAGGTCAGTGCTTTCTGTATGTGTTTTACTGCATTGGAATTTTACAAAGAAATTTCCAGTAAACTTGATCATATTTAAAGAGAGGAAAGGGAAAAGGACCCATCAGTTTTTATATAACTCTGCTAACTGTCCAGAGATCAATGAAAGTTAAGCCATTTATTTTTGCTGTCAGTAAGGCTCCTGCCTATTATGAGCCACTACATTACCAATGATGCACTTATAAAATAAGAGCACAGTAGTCTGCTACAATTTAGTAAGAAGGTAAAATTCAGTAAGGATTACATATTTCTACACTGACTTACAGACTAGAACCTAATCAGTGTCTCAAAATTAATATTATATTGAAAACAAAGGAAGCAATCAATTCAGACTTCCAGTGAAGAAGCTGGTACAAAATAAATTCAAGATTTTTTAATGGATTTTAAAAGTAATTGAAAAGAATAAACTGAGGACCCATAAACAAGAAATGAAATCTACTTTGTACATGCCATAAGAAAATAAATTGTAAGGGATAAGCAATATACAAGACCAATTACAGGAGGACACACAGTTGCATAAAGTTGTATTGAAATACTGGTATTTGAAGATTGATGCCCTGCTCCTGAGAGATTCTAGTGCTGACATTATACACTATCTCTAAAATTTATGCCAGTTAACACTTTTCACCTGAGATGGTAATTCATTAAAAGCAATTGCCTCATCAATGCTTATAAATTTCTATGTCAAGAGGATGTCAAAAGGATGGGGCTAGACTCTTTTCAGTAGTGCCCAGCAACAGGACAGGGGGTAAAGGGCACAAACTGGAACACAGGAAGTTCCATCTGCAGATAAAGAATAACTTTACTTTGAGTAAACAGAGAACTGGAACAGAGCACTGGAACAGTTGCCCAGAGAGGCTGTGGAGTCTCCTTCTCTGGAGGTATTAAAAATCTGCCTGGCTGCATTCCTGTCCAACCTGCTCTAGGTGAATCTGCTTTGGCAGGGGGGTTGGACTAGATGATCTCCAAAGGTCCCTTCCAACCCCTACTATTCTGTGATTCTGTGATTGTAATAATGTATGTTTTGTTAGCAGCAGTAATTCTAAGCTTTTATATTTCCTTTCATACATCTGCATTAAGACAAGTTTCTACCAGTAATGGACAGAAGGAACCTGGCAATGTGTATTACAAGTTTGATATTCTTACATTCTACCCTCTACTATCGCCATTCCACCCTCACCCTATCCTTCATTCAATACAGAAAAATGGAATGAGCATGATTCTGTACAGATCTGCAATGTCAGAAAAGCAGTGAAGGGAAAACATAATGAAAAATCTGCCCCTCTGCCATCTCCCCAACCCTGCCCACACACATTTTGTTCTGAAAATTTTCTAAAAGATTATCAAAAGTTCCTGTGCATATTTCAACCAGCACAAGATCCCAGAGTGCTTGTGCATGGACGAACTCTTCATTCCTATTCAGTAGTAAACTCGAACAGTGGATTTCACCAACACACACAGATTCTCTTTCCAAACTGAGTTTATGTGAGTATAAATACTTGAATTAGCATGAGAAGGTCAATCTTTCAAAGTCTTGAAAGACTCTCCAGAGCTCCCTAGCAAACTTCATTTCCCACTAGTCATGGTTTCATGTCTTCCCAAGCAATTATTATGCGTGATGGAGCCCTGCTTTCCTGGAGATGGCTGAACACCTACCTGTTGATGGGAAGTAGTGAATGAATTCCTTGTTATGCTTTGCTTGTGTGTGTGGCTTTTGCTTTACTTATTAAACTGTCTTTATCTCAACCCATGAGTTTTCTCATTTTTACTCTTCTGATTCTCTTCCCCATCCCAACTCGGGGGGCCAGTGAGCAAGTGGATGCATGGTGCTTGGTTGCTGGCTGGGGTTAAACTACAATGCCACTAAACTACACAAAAGCTTAAGTTACTGAATACTTTTGGGGCTGAATGCTCTAACGGAACTTTGTCTTCTTTATCTATTGATTATTATCCTGTATTTCAAGTCTTTCAAACTTTCAGAGGATTGTTTCACTGTTTCTACTGAAGTCTGCATCTTACATTTCCACTGATGTCAAGTTCTGTGTCTTATTCAAGGGCATGTATTTAAAACCTGTATTCTATAACCATGCTTTGCCATAAGGCCTATTTAACTCTCTCAACTGGAAATATGTAAATACAGAGCTGTTCAAGTTCCAGATCAATTGTCAAAACCCCAGAAAAATTGTAATGACTTATTCAAATGGATTAAGAAAAGGCCAAAAAAGTATAGTAAGGTCTAATACCGTATGACCACATGTTAACCTGAAACCATCAAAACCCATTAGTCTAAGTATACTTGTCCACTGCTAATCTGTCTGGGTATCCAGGCCTTCTGCATTTTCATGACAAGGAAAGATCTTTCTGTTACCAATTACCTTGCCCAAAATGTGTGTTTGTGTGCTCAAAGTTACCTGAAATATTGTTTAGGCAGTTGTAATTTGTGCATCAGTCTTTAATCTCTCCTAGAAACACCCAATTTATTTGTCAAATCACAGTCAGAAATGGATGAAGCTTCAAATATCTGAAACGGTACTTCTCATATGCATTTCCAGGAATAAGAAAAGATCAATTGCCTGACACTACGTTAAATTAATATTCTGAAGAAACTGTTCTGAAATAAAGATTGCTTCAGACTTAAAATGCAGTCTGATCATTTACCAGCTTCATTTATCTTTCTTTTCGATAGAAGAGCTTGTTTAAACTATCTCTTTGTGATTTAAACCCCTTCTTGTTATAACAGTGTTTCTGCAGTCTTAGGTTGATCTAAGTAGCTGGCTGCTGATGGACGAGAAACAGAATGCCTCCTTCCTCCCCACCTTTGACTTTTATTGTCAGTGTTGATTATTTATTTTAGTGCTTCTCCCTTGTGGCCGATTTAGGTTTTCCTTGCTGAGCTGCTGGTTCCTGCTGAACTGGATAAGATTTGGAAAAAATAACTTTACAGTACAAGACAATGACAGCGAGATCAATGACAATACCCCAAATACCGGGACACTGCAGGACTTTGAAAGAAGAGAAGAATAATACTTGTTCTCTTATTTTAAATCATCATTTTCGTGAAATGCAATTCAGCCCAAACTTCTGGACAAAAACAAATTGATTACTGTGTCAAGCCTTCTTCAAACTAAAAGGAAAATCCCCTGTAAAATGTTTACGCAATAAAAACAACGGGCCATATCCCAAAAGAAATCAGCAGAGCTGTGTGAGCTTCAACAACTGTCCAAGCCAGCTAAGGATTCTAGGCTTTTTCAAAAAATTCCTTCTTTCTTTTTTACTCTGTCTCCTATTTACTTCTCATTTGTTTTGGGCTGATTCACTGCATCTGCGACATTAATGCAGAAACCTGGAAATGGTGCATGGAGAACAGGGCTGGCTGTTAAATGATGGCTCTTATTTGTGTTGTGCTGCTATGAGCAAAGATGTTAACAGTGAGCCAGAAATGTCCATTAATTCCCTGAGCTCTGAAACATCAAGAACTGTCTCCGGCTTTTTTGACTATTTTCTCTTTCTATTTCCTTCCTCTAAGCAGACAGGGGATGAGAAGGTCAAAATCTGAAGAAAATCTACTGCTAGATCTGAATGTTTCCAGATAATGCAACAGTGAATGCTTCCAGACATTGCAACACAGTCCACTATACAGTTCAGTTGTTAGAAAAAATACCCAACAATTACTGTATTCTCAGACCACCCCAGCTAGGGCTCAGGATTCAAGAACCATCCTCAGTCCACACTAATAGTCTGCATGGCATCACATTACAGTGAGGCTGACAGAGTTAAATGACAGGAATGCAGATCCTTCCATGCTGGTCGGTCTCTATGCTAAAAAACAGTCTCAGGCTTATTTAATTTACCAATAAAGACATAATTCAAGTTAAATCAGGAAGAGTCGAGGTGCATCCCCCAGGCTCTGATCACTCACTATTATTTTATTTGCTGAAGATCTGCAGCTGCTCATTCCTTCCTCCCTCCCTCTCTTTCTCCCCAAGGTCACCTCCTGGCTCCATACCACCAGCTCAACTCTCTATGTGGCCATCTGAAAAAGCACATTTGTTAAATTATCCAGCTTAAATATCCAACATGAAGTAAAACAAACAACTGAAAATGACATAGCAATGTGCGTGTGTGTGTGCAAGTGTACATGCCTGTTTCTAAGCAGCTGAATCAGCCCAATAAAGCTCTGGAAAACCTCCAGGAAGGGGGGGAACATGAAGGCAAAGGCTATGACCTTTAAAATGGGATCTTAACTCAAAAGAATGATAACTTGTAATCACAAACACCCACACTTCTCTCCAGTGTGCGACGTATTAACTACTGTTAAGACATACACAGCTGCTATTAGGAAATACACAGGCTCTGAATTCACTCAAATCCCTGCAACTTCAGAGTCTACATGTGTTAATAAGTTGAATTTGGTTTTGTACCTGTAAGCTAAATACAGGAGAAAGGCTCTTTGCCTGAGGTTAAGGTGGTCCCAACTTGCAATGTTAGTTTAGACTTCTTAAAAGCCCCTACCCGCAGAGAACTGCCACAGAAAATGTTTATTCTGCTGTTGTTGAGCCTTACATAAGGACGTTTGGCAATAGTATCTCTGTGTCCAGCTGGGGAAAGTCATCACGATGTCTGACTCCCTGCCTTCATATTGGCCAGCAATTCCTCTGCTGTCTTAGCTGTGGCCGGATGATGTTGCCTTTGTTCCCCAAAGGCAAGGCACTGGGATGACAGCTGAGGTAAACCTCAAAGATTAAAAGGACTTTGGACCAATGCATAAGTAAGAATGGTAAGAAAACACAAGAAAGCACGCACATGAAAACTTATTGTGTCATGTGGAACCCTCTGTCCACAGATAGCTGGGCACAAACAGGCAAAGCCAACTGGGTAAAAGACAGTTTGCCTTATGTTCAGCTTTTCGATTTGCTAAATGTCCCCTGGACATTAACGGCTTTCAGTGCCAAAGTTTGCACACAAATGCAAATCAATAAAGGCTAAAAATATAAGAAAAAAAAGAACATGAAGAAAAAGAAGGGAAGAAATAAAATTTAAAATACTACTCAACTTGCTATTTGGCCCACAACTCAATGACACTGGAGCAAATCAATCTCACTCAGGAATTTCTTTACTCCTGTTTACATGCAGCTCCAGATATCTATATCACTTTTGGTACGATCTATAGCACAGGCATGCAATCCACTACAACTGGGACATCATGCTTGGCTTCTTGGCCACCAAACCTCAAATCCTGAATGCAAATATACTACATAAGTTAGTGAATAAATTAATTACTTTTAATTGTGGTATAGCCAGTGTGTAGCTATATGTACTATAGCTAGACTACCGACATAAGCTTCTGCTTTGTTAAAAAGACATGAAGAGCACTATTTGACATGTATGCTACTTTTAAAAAATCAGTTCATATAAGTTCAAAGTATACTCAAGAGACATAAGATTCCTCAAAGTAAGAGTAGGTATGTAACTTGATTCAAAAGGGGAAATTCCTTGCAACAAAATCAAATTCAAGGGAGAGAAAATACCACAGGGCTAACCATAAATAAATAAAAGACCAAAGCATACAACATCTCTTCTGTCACTCTGCAAGATAATCTTTCACCAACATTTACTCTCAGCTTTTAGAAACAGCCTGCATTCATTGGAACTTTGAGTGGCACCCCCCTTAACTTTAAAAGTTGGTAATTCATTCTGTCTTTACGTCACCAGAGAAGTGTCCAACTCAAACAGTGAAACACATGTGGAATAGTGTGGGGGCTGGAAGAAACAGGAAAACATTGCATTTTGACTTGAATCTTCTAAACACTTAACAAAAAGGGGAACTTTTTTGGAAAAAGTATTGAACTATTTGGATTGCTTTCTTTCAAAATGATACACTATCATGGGCAAATTGAATATGATTGGCATTCAAGACTTCTCAAGCTGTTTGTTCAAAATAGCTATTTTTTTTCCAGGTGGGGCTGCACATACGCATTGTGCACAACAGCTATGAAAAAAACCACTAGAGGAAACATTTCCTTCTGGCTTTAGGGGTAAAAAAAAATCACAGAATAATGTTACTGTTCTAAAACAATAGTTGCTTTTGGAATAAATGGCATTTTTCTTGGCTTTTGTGTATTGCTTATTTAAACCAACTAATGCACTCAGGATATCATTTAATGGTGCTCAGAGGTGTCATAAGGGATTGCATTTATCAGTGCAAAGTTAAACAGTGCAGTCAAAACGTGGGTGTATTTATCCTTATCTGGGGGACTTCAGTGAGAAAAGGGACTACATGACAAACATGAGGGGCATCATGAGTAGGATTCGAGCTGAGCTATGTGAAAACCTGAATGAGGTGGTAAGTGAATATTGGGTGGTATCTGCGGAGAGCATAAGGGAGAAAGAGTCTTAAAGTCTCAGATATGGGACCAGTTTATTATACTTTTCTTTATTCAGTAACCAGTCACAACTATAAACTAAATCAACCCAAAATTTCTTACATAGCCCTTATCTAAAAAACCCAACAGAATCTGACTGAAAACGATGCTTTACCTACAAAACCACGACAGCATCCTAGAATCTTAGACGTAAAAAGTAGTTTCTCTCTTAGTCATGTTGCAGTTTTGAATGTGTGCTGTGTTAATGTCAATATAATGTCTCTATAAAGTAGCTTCTTTAAAAGTAAAGATAAACGGGGCAGGTCCCTGTTCTTCATTTTGCACAGCCTTAGATTTATATTAATTAATAATGATAGAGAAACTGATGCAGATCTTGATTTGGCTAGAAGACATGATGGCAGACTACAGTGTTCTAGTAATTTTTTAGACAACTTCATGAGGGAGCTGCCTGTCCATCTGTCACTTCTTGTGTTAACTGTGCAACTTGCTTTATGAATCAAGAGACTCATACAAAACAATATTATTTTCTGAAATATTTATGTGCTTATTCTCATTTCATGACCAAGCCCATGGCAATCCTCTTGAGCTCTTTCCCCAGAATGGTAACATCAGATCCACATTTCATTTGTTTCCGATAAATAATACAGCTTGTCTGTTGTGGTATACTGGGTACCATGTTATCTGTAACAGCTTACTCAGAAATATTTTTCAATTGCTTCAATAGGAATGCTTTTTTGTAACAGTGGCCTATTTATACCAGTTATGCCTCATTATTTTTTTGCACTTCAGTTTCAAAATGCAAGTCTGAGAAGATTAATTCTCCTCTCTATTTGAAACATGTACATCCTATAGATAAGATGAATATAAGAATAATATATTCTACTCTTTATTTCTTGAATTGATTGAACTATTTTTTTTCCTTTGGAAATTAAATGATTAAGCTTCCTACAAAAAATTACATTTGGGGAATGAAACTCTGCTCTTCTATGCTTATGATACCAGCAATGGCTTTAAAGTTTTGGAATTTATGGAAATGTTCTGAAATACAGAGGAATCCCTCTCTCCACCCCTTGTGGTTTTACCACTGCATCAGTGGTTTTACCGCTTACAGGGAAAGGCCACCCCTTCACGGCTACATTACTTTTTGTAATTCTTGCTAAACAGCTGATTCTTCACAAATATCACAATTTTCCTAGTAACCAAATGTAGTTTATACCACATTGTGCATAAATTTGATTTTGACTGATTTCCTTCCTTCTGTCCTTATTCAATTATTTCTTCTTTATTTTAAACAGAAAAACTACGTTTTTCTACTTTTTCTAAAAGCCTACATTGCTTGCTAAAAGACATTTTAGCTTTGACTGTATAGATTGATTAATGCCACCTAAAGATTAAATTCAGTGAAACAGGTTTTGTTAGGACACCACTGTTTGCATGATGAGTGTGATATCTATGAATGAAAAAAATTGACAGTTGTGTTTTAATTTGGTATTCTTCTCTCCTTCTTAAATAATAATAATGTTGCTATTTACTTATCCTTTT
Organism: Limosa lapponica baueri; assembly: GCA_002844005.1. NCBI lineage: Eukaryota > Metazoa > Chordata > Aves > Charadriiformes > Scolopacidae > Limosa > Limosa lapponica. Next base: position 104,378 of record KZ506807.1, on the reverse strand, counting down.
CAGTCACATCAGAACAGATAAGAAACTTGTTTTTATTAGGATGAAATAATAGCAATTTAATCTGTGTGTAAAAAAAAAGAGAGAGACAAATCCTTCTCTTTTGTACAAGGCCTTCAGTGGAGTTTTGTTTGCCTACATCAATACAGAACTGGTTTGAAATGTCACATAGACATGAAAGAAAACTATTGATTTTATTACATGGATGCTGTTCCCTGATGGTTAACACAGTTACATCACTTGATTCTGGAATACTGTTAAACAATTCATTTTGATTTCTGTCACTACTGTTGCATGTAAGCAGTATATTTATTATAGTATGATTTTAAAGTTCAATCATTCTGTTCATGTTCGTGCCTCACTTCAATTCACACTGCTGTCACTAAGAATGAATATCTATATCTTCCTGGTCCAGGCTTTTTCCTAAACAATTCCTAGGTATGTCCCTAGTGATGCTTCCAGTGGTTCTGCATCTTCACTATTGCCCATTAGAAAGTGCCCAGGCTCTTAAAAGTAAGAGAGTAGTTCAGGTGGGGGTTATGAACAATCATTTTCCTTCATGATTTGCAATTCTATACTTATCATAAGGTAAAGGAACATTGCTGAGTTGAAGAAAACACAAGTAAGTGTAGGTATTCACAGTTTTTTGTAGAATCAAACTCCTATGGAAAATGTTCCTTTCTGATGTTGTCATGTACAGCGGAGTTGAGCTGACTAAATGTCAGCATCTGCAATGTAGATGTCTGCACCTGAGGTAGCTAGCTATATTTGAGGGAGAAAAATGTTAATTCATCTAATCCTAGAGGAGATGTCTCAAATATGTGAGATGAATCATGGGCTAAAAAGATTTTGTTTCTCTCCACACTAATAAAAAGAGCAAAGGGAGATTATATTAAATTTAGATGTTAAAACTAGGTGAAAAGAATCTTTTCCACACTCTGTGGCCAAGTGTTAAAAAAGATTTCTACAAATGAATGTATGGAACAGCTAATACATGTTTCCAGCTAAAAACTTACTTTAAGTCAACTTTTCTGGAGAATTAATGAATGCAAACATTTTATGTTTCCACAGAAAATTAATTGAAAAAAAAATGTCCCAAAATAAAATGTCAGTGCACATGACAGCTAATGGAAAAATGCTATGGTGAGGACAATGAAGGAAAAGAAAGAGAGGTAGAGTGCTATCAGAGATATATCTTTTAGATATATGTCCTGTCTGAAAACAAAAAAAAAAGTAATAGCAATAGTAGTTAAAGAGGCAGCTGAGTGACAAACGTGTTAACAAAACAGCACCACCTGATAGGTGAGGTAGGTCCATTTCTTCAAAGCTTAAACTACAAACACAAGGATATTTTCCAGATTTAGTTAAGAATGTTCTATTCTGGAGAGCCCAATTACACTAGCCGAGTGACAAGACGCGACATAACATGTTATTTTTGTCTCACCTCTATAAAGAAGAGACTAGCTGCTGACGTTGGATGATGATACATGTAGACGGTCACGAGGATGGCTGCAGCCACAATGAGGACCAGGACTAGAATGCCAACAATTAAGCCAGCATGAAGCGTTCCACCTTTCTTCTCTGCCGCACTGTCATCTGTGGAAGCTGCACAAATGGCACACTTATTAGCACAGTAACTTATGTCTGATCTCACAGCTGGCGATTGAGCATTTGCTTTTTCTGTGTTACATGTTTCTCATTTTCCACAGCCCAAGTTCGAAAAAGATGTTAGATGTCTCTTTCCCACCACTGAATACTCTCATAATCTTAATGAACAGACACTTCCAAACGTTTTACTAATTCTAAGTCAATAAGCAAAATTAATATCCTTTCTTTTTTTTAATGCAATCTGGTCATTCTGAAATTCCTAATTACCTTCGTAATGAATTTTGCTTTGATTTTCTCATAAAACTACTGCAGTTGCCCTACAGACAAAAAGTACTAATTGAATATATTTTGAATTATTTTTTTTAAAGCCTCAAGTTGAGACACACCACAAACCCTTGTGAGATCTAGCTAATAAATACATTCTGAAAGCCTGATTCATTAGCTTGGAGAGGGGTTTTGAACCACCCTGTGCAACTGAATCAGTCAAAAGTGTAACAGATGGATGTTAAATGGCCCTGCAATATTCTAATCTTGGTCTCAATGGCACCCTTATCATAACAAAAGTATTACAGAAGACCATCCATTTACTAGACTTGATACCTAGAGGCTGCTCATGCTATGCTCCCATCAGGAGAAAAGAGGACTGTCTCTGTCACACAAGTGACTTGTCAGCAGTGCTTCCAAATAAGTGTCAGAAACTGTAACCTTTGTGGAAAAAGTCTCTCAATAAATTAACCGACATCTGGAGAACTGCGTGTGCTTGGGTGTGATTTCTACTTTGGGCAACCTGGAGTATTGCAGCAAGTACGAACATGGTGATAAGCAATGATTCTTCAGCATCCTTGTACACAGAAAGAGAAGTGCTGTTCTACCTACCACTGCAGGCAAGAGTGGTTCAGAAGCTCTGGGTTTAAGAAACACCATCAGAGCACTGGCCAGTTGACTTTACAAATTTACATCATTCTCCTAATATTCCCACTGCTTTCTGCCTTTCTGTCAATCCTTAAAATCATGTCCATTCCTGACTCCATACGAAACCTGTCTCTGATCTTGCTTATGAGAAATTTTCTTTCGATTCCACTTTTAAATTTTCTCTCGAGATGCTTGTTTTCCAAGCTGACTATAATGAAAATTTTTGGTTTTTACAGTCATCTTTTTTTTTGTGTCACCTCCCTGAACTATTTGTTTGGTTGTCTTAGAGTGTCATGGTCTGTGAGGTGAGGCACTGTCCTTTTATTTGTTCTTGGAAAACAGCTATTGATTTATGGGTACCAATTACAAACAAGTTAGTGTTATTGTTATTAATAGTAACAATAACAATACCAATAACAGCACATGGTCTTTTAGCATTTAGCAGACTGTGAGCAGAGCACTCCACGCTAATATTAAGAAAAGAGAACTGGAAATAATAGAAGAAAGGTCCTTAAACAATTGATCTAGGTCCTTATACAATGTTAAATGCCTTGCATGAGGAGCAATAAAAGAAAACAGGAACATTTAACCTCAGTGTAACAGCTCGTCCATGTGTGGCAGCACTTTTTCTCACCAGACCAAGGAAGATTGCATGCCCCAGTGGATTGCACGGCACCATTGTGACAATAGAGAGAAAAGGAAAAGGAAAATGTATTATCTTAGCCAAAAGCTATGTCTAACTATAATATGGAAGTGAATCTACGGGAAGGTGAAGAGATTCATCTAAATTTCCCATGCTGTTGTCCATATTTCCTCAGTCTTGAGTCAAGATAGCTGAAACCCCACAGTGTTGCTCTGCTCTTTCCCATGAAGTCAGTAAGGCTGCTTGCAGAGTAAGGAGATGAGTAACAGAGGATAAAGAAAAAGAACCCAATAATTTGAGAGGCTAAAGTAGGACATGGGAGGCCTTAATGAATCTAATAAAAAATTGCAAGCATGAACCCCCACTCAGGTGCTGCTGAATCCTGAAGGTATCTTTCTTTTTACTGAAAAGTTCACACAAGATCTTCAGTTTTAATTTTGCTGACAGTGAACATCAAGTTTGAGCTCAGGCATGAACAGGATCCAAGAATCAGGCCTCTCCCTGCTTAAATCCTACAAAGATATTTACTTAGCTCTCTTAAAGCTTAGTTCACACAGATTTATTGGCACTTTTAAAAAAGAAAAGCAGCGTCAGCCCTATTTGATTTTTCTTTTTCTTTTTTTTTTTTTAACCACAGTACATACAGTGAAAATTTCAAGGCCATCCTTTACATTGCAGTGAAAAGGTGATATTACCTAGGATGTGGAAAATCTATTTTCAAATGTATTCCCACCCAAAGGGCACTTAAAACGCTTCCTGGTAGTTGTAGCACTGTATAGCAAAGGATGCAAGATTCGTGGTGGAGACAGGAAAGATACCTGACCCTAAAAAAGGTTCTTCTAACTTCTGTGCAGCAGAGTCTTTTACTTGACTTAACCATTAATAATTTATTAAATAGCTATTGACTTTCAACAGAGAAGAGATGAATGTATACAAGCTCCAGTTTTAATTTCTGTTCATGCACTGTAACAATATTTAGTACTTGCACATATATTTCAAATCACCAAGCAAATGCAAATTAAGGAACTGAAAGGCCATCAGGAAAGGCCTGCTTTATTGTACATGCTCTGGGCTGGGCTATTAATTCCCAGTGATAAGCAGTTAGTTGTGTGAGTCACCCTACTGAGAAGCAACTGCTCCCCAGAAGGAGCAGGGGATTCATAGTTTTTCTGTCTCATAATTGTCTTTTTGACAGCTTCATACTCTTCGACTCTTCCCTTCAGTGGCCACATCGGTGCATCATAAACTACTTTATCATTTGTACCTATTTTCAGGCCAATTTGCACTAAATGAGTAATTTGTGTTGTTATTATGTTACGGTTGAAGGCAGAACATCATATTCTGCATATTAAAAAATGCTGGACTTCAGCAAAGGTCCTAACCACTCAGTAAAGGCCATCAAATTAATCCCCTTTGAGCTGATACTTTCTCAGTATTTAGCATCCAGCTTTGCAAATGAAAACACCATCTCTTCCAAATAACACATGTGACAAATGCCTGCCCAGATTTCTACTAGTCTAGAGCGGAGCAATGCATGGACATCAGTGCAGTGATCAGAATGCCAAATGCGAAAAGTAATGAAATACAAGAAATGCTTTTCTTAAATGACAACACGTGTAAGTAACTTGTAATTTCCATAATCGAAATTCGGTTCATTGACCCCAGGGCTCAAATACTCATGAGAAATTGATTTCACTCTCTTTGCACAGAGACAATAAACAGTGTTGTCAACTTAGAAAATACTCTCTGCTGCAAAATTAACTGAAAGTTCTTTTAAAAAGCCACCAGTTCTTTTAAAAAGACCACCAAGAGAAATAGATGAAAAAAAGGACTCATAAACTTCTTCAGGTGCAGAAATCTTACTACGATTATCACAGCACGTCTGCTGTTCCAGGCAAGGCTAAACCCATGGGAGGATATTTGTCTTATGACCAATCATTTCCATAAGGAGCTCTCAGCAGAACTTTCCCCACACTTTCCTTTTCCTGTGGTCAAAAAACCAGTTGTTACATACAATATGCTCTATTTATAACTCTTTCCCAAATTCTTAGATGCATAAACCGTTTAAGCAGAAGGACCATGTTAACATCACCAAGGTTAGTCTGCTTCTCATCAGGAGCTGAATGACAGATAGAAACAGCAAGTAACATTTTTTCCCAAATATAAAGGCACACAATACAAATATAAAATAACTGCTCTCCTGCTGGAATGCTGTTTAAAAAACAAAAGTGAAAACACAATAAAAATGTTCTCATTGTTTGCATGACAAACACATAAAGACTATAGCATCTTTTATTTTATATTACTATGTTATGTCTCTAGTTACAGTTGGCCTAGCTTCTTCTGGTACAGGAAAACCAAAAAAAATTCAAGGAATTATAATGAATGAAAGTTTTATCCTGGCCCATGGGGACTGTGATGCTGACTTTAAGAGGAACAAAGGAGTGTACAAACTAGGACTGCTCTTTAGAGTGTTTGCAAACATATTGTGTATACTTTCTCAACATTATTTTGCTCACTGTTGCATATTAACCTTTGAAGTCAGCTAAGTAATGAAATACATTATTTTTTATTATCTAAATTGAAGGTTTACACAAATTTTCTATTGTCATAGTTTTATATATGAGCAAAAATGTGATACATACGTATACACCTCTCATGATATGAGATGGAAAAGGGTTTACATACCAGAGATTAATATTTCCCTCTGTGAGAGCAGAGATACAAAAAAAGTTTTATGGTAAAATGGAGGAAAAATAGATGAACTTCTGGTATCTCCTGGCTAGAAACTTTCCTTTATATGACACATGGAACCAAGGGCAAATGACAGACAAAAAAGTAGAATTTATGGTGTGGACTTGGAAAATAAAGCTTTGCTTTTTCCCACCAAAAGCCATGTCATTCCTGTTTACTCTCGCATTGTGATCAGATGGCAAAAAGCTCCAATTCAGACTTCAGACTCACTTCTTATATTACACTCTCAGCATGTTTTCTGATGACACCACGCTGTGTGGTGTGGCTGGCACACTGGAGGGAAGGGATGCCATCCAGAGGTGCGTGGACAGGTTTGAGAGGTGGGCCTGTGTAAACCTCATGAAGTTCCACAAGGCCAAGTGCAAGATCCTGCACCTGGGTAGGGCCAATCCCAAGCACAAATACAAGCTGGGGAGAGAACGGATTGAGAGGAGCCCTGAGAAGGACTTGGGGGTGTTGGCGGATGAGAAGCTTGACATGAACTGGAAATGTGCACTGGCAGCCCAAAAAGTCAAATGTATCAAAAGAACTTTGGTCAGCAGGTTGAGGGAGGTGATTCTGCCCCTCTACTACGCTGTCATGAGACCCCATCTGGAGTGTTGTGTCCAGCTCTGGGGCACTCAACGTAAGAAAGACAGGGACCTATTGGAATGAGTCCGGACAAAAATGATCAGAAGGCTGGAGCACACCTCCTGTGGAGACAGGCTGAGAGAGCTGGAGTTGCTCAGCCTGGAGAAGAGGAGGGTCCGGGGAGACCTTATAGCGGCCTTCCAGTACCTAAAGGAGGCCTACAGGAGAAAGATGGAGAGGGACTCTTTATCAGGGCCTATAGCAACAGGATGAGGGGTAATGGTTTTAAACTGAAAGAGGGTAGATTTAGATTAGATATGGGGAACAAAGTCTTTATTCTGAGGGTAGTGAGACACAGGAATAGGTTTCCCAGAGAAGATGTAGATGCCCCATCCCTCGAAGTGTTCAAGGCCAGGTTGGATGGGGCCTTGAGCAACCTGGTCTGGTGGGAGGCATCCCTGCTTATGGCAAGGGGGTTGGAAGCAGATGATTTTTATGTCCCTTCCAACTCTAACTAGTCTATGACTCTATGCACGTGCAACTTTAAAGGATAAAATGCTTATTTGACCCTCCTGACTGACAGCTATACTAGCAAAGCCAGGGGGACAGATGACCTAAATAGCAGCAATCAGCCTGAAGAGGATAACTCAGTACTGAGCTCTGTTCTTTTCTCACCTCCTTTTACCAGAAGAACGAATTTTCATGGCAAACCCCTGAATTTGTCACAGAGACAGAGAATGAAGCCTGCAATTTCTTCTCATATAGTAATGTTTTATGATAAAATTAGTATCTGCTGTTAGGTGATGTGGCAGCAATTGGATGAATTCTTATGTTCATCAACAGCCATGATTTTTTTTATCTGGTTGGTCAGATGAATATGAAACTAACACATGGGTACGAGAGCATCTGTGCAGTCCTATTGGTACAGAAATGCTGGTTTATTAAGTTGACAGTGGTCTGTTTTTTTTTTTGTTTTATGGCAAAACAGATCTGGGTACAAGTGCATGAAAACAGCTCCTACAGATGAGGCAGACTGGAAAAATTTATAGATTCAGGTATAACCACTTCTTTAGCAAAGATTTGCATTCTCTTACTCTTACTACTTATGAGTATGCACTACATAGACTAATCATTACAGAAACAGAATGTGTGATAATATTTTCAGAGCCTCCATGCAATCATGCAATTTTTTTAATAGTTTAGTTGTTAACTGCAGAAGTTCCCTTGCATTCCCCAATGTACACGGGTGCACTAGGTAATGACTATTTTGGTATTGGCCTTGATTTTGAAGCTGTAGCACATCCAGCTTTATAAAAATACATTTATTGATTAAAGTAGATTATGCCATACTATTAATACTAATGCAAAACAAGTATCTTACTGTTCTTAGATAAACACCACTATTCTTCAAATACTAACTTAGGAAAGTCAGATGTGCTTATTTATTTTTATTACTATTATTACTATTACTTTGAAATTATTCTAGAATCACAGAAACTTGATGATCCTTAAAGAATGCAGCGTTTAGGTAACTTAGAACTCGCTGTCACAACAGAATCCAGCTTTTTCGTATTGTTCACAGGGATGCCATCAGAGACTGCAAGTTTTGTAATTCACTCTGTATAAAATATCTCAGTCTGAAGGTCTGAGCTGTGGGGAAAAGTGAGATATATTGAAAGCTGATTTCTTCCTGTCCATTTCTACCTCTTGGTTGGGTGCTGGGTACTACTTTTGCTAGTTATATAAATTTGATAAATAAACGAAGGCATGTACTGCTTAGGATAGATGCTATTTGATGTATCAGAAATCCAGGATAATACATACCCATCTTTTTAAAAGTAATCGAAGCAAGAAATCAGGCAATTTTAAACCCTCTCCAAGGTTTATTTCAGGGTAATAAAACTGTCTGCCAGTGACAGTGCTGGAACATTCTGACTTTGGGCAAATCAGCTGAATCTGGCAGCTCAAACCCATCTCTCCTCACTACTGTCCCTGTTACTTGTCCAATACACTAATGTACCTATGTTAATCTCATTGGACCATCCTTACACCCATAAATGTTCTTCTTCCATAGCCATCCTTGGACCATTATTGACCTGGTTCTTCTCATCCAGGAGCTTCATGGTGTCTGTTAGCTGTTTCCACATAAGAGATCCTTACAAGCCATTTGGCAATGCCTCCTCTCCATGTGTTTGCTCTCCTCTTTGGGCAGCCAAAGAGCAGAAGGCCTTTCTTGCTGCATGGTCTGAGACTAACCTGGACCTACAGATCCAAGTTCACTCCAGCAGCCCTCCACCATATTATGTATGCCATTTCTAGCCAGGAAGCTGTATTACCCTATTTGCATGACCATGTGGGTTTGAGCTAATATGCACCTGTAAAGAGGGAGGACTAAACTAAATGGCTTTAAACTAAACGAGGGTAAGATCAGACTAGAGATAAGGAAGATATTTTTCACTCTAAGGGTGGTTTGACACTAGAACAAGTTGCCCAGAGAGGTTGTAGATGCCCCATCCCTGGAAACATTCAAGGTCAGGTTGGACGAAGCTCTGAGCAACTTGATCTAGTTGAAGATGTCCCTGCTTATTGCAGGGTGTTTGGACTATATGACGTTTAGAGGTCCCTTCCAACCCAAACTGTTCTATTGCTTTATGATTTAGCCCTTCATAAGATCTCCATTGAAATCTTCATGTGGTTTTCACATTAATCCTTTGAGCAGCATTTAGCAAATTGCTTGGCATCTAAATTTCAACTTTGATCATGCTTTGATCATACTGAAGAAAACAAGAGAGATCTCTGATATATCTTAAGACCTGTCTCTAACTAGTACTAAGAATAGACTGCTGAGAAATGATGGAGAAGTAGCAGCTTGGAAATTATCAGGGAGAAACAGAGAATAAAATGTGGAGATGTATCAGCATTTCTTAGCTTGTAATCTACAGTGTGAAATACAATATATGGGAAGACTTGCTGACTTATTTGAGTTATATTTTATGTGTTCCCTTTGGTGGAATTTTTCTCTACCTACGTGTAACAAAAAGGATAAACAATCTGATAAACTCTGTTTACAAGGATCTTTCTGGTTTATTTGATAATCAAGTTGGCTAATTGCTCTCCTTTAATCTACCTTTCTTCGTATTCTTATCCTATTAACACATTTCTATCCATCATCACCTCTAGTGGAAGGTGTCCCTGCCCACAGCAGGGTGGTTAGAAGTCAATGATCTTTAAGGTCCCTTCCAACCCAAACCGTTCTATGATTCTACAATTTTGCTTATCTCCATGTTAGGATACTTTTCTCTATGTCTTCTATTTCCATCACTACTGAAACTGTCCCAAGGTTACTCCTTGATAAAAAACTTTTTATACAAGCACAGCATATAGTACTGCATAGATAAATTAAACTTCATGACAAGTTGTCTCCAAGGAAATCCTTGCTTGCCTAAGAGTTTACGAACCACACAATTTTAGGGGAACATCAGCAGTTTCGAGTAAGGGGAACATACAGAAGTAAACACATAATTATATTATCCATAACCTAGTCTCAACAGGATTTTTGCAATAATGGTAAAAGCCTTAAACCGTCACTTTTTCTGAGAGAACAGTGGGAGAAGAGGTCTGAATTTTGATCTGCCAGGTTTCTGGACAGGGATGGAAATAGAACATGTTAGCTAGGACACCCTGAATAGAGTTAATGTAAGAAAACCTTGGGTACCTACAAGTAAGATGCCTACTCTTAGTATGTAATTTGGATTTTTCTCTGTAGCTGATAGAGACAGGCACCTCTTTACAGTAACTTATCCCACTTTGGGTACTTCTTTTACCATGACATAAAACACTTCCTCTTGCCTGTTGCTTGCCACTGGCTATGAGAAAGGCCAAAAAAGAATACCTTGTGGCTTTCTGGCTAACAACAGTTGAGATTAAGCTTCTGGAAGGTCATATCCTGTGGCCAGGCCAAGATCTGGCGATAAAACAAAGCCATACCCTATGGATCTTATCCCATACAAGGTCCACTTTAAAACATTTTTAAATCAACACAAAGATTAGTTTTAGCATTGTTTAATGTGATTTATGTTAAAATTGGAGACGACTCAGCTAATCTGTAGTGACTTGTTAGCCTGAGTTAGCCATTTTGGACTGTGTGGTCATAATAACTTTTGTTATTTCAAAAATATTTGTTTTCCCTAAAAAGTTGCCTTGTCTTTTTTCTTTAAACAGGTCTCATTTTCTGGATCATTTAGAAACTTAACATATTAGAAAGAAACAAGATGATTACTAGCAGGCATGAACTAGTGTTAAACATGTTGCAGCTAAAGTTCAGGGTACACAAGAAAAACAGGACTGAGACGTCTCCATAATTTGTCAAGAATTCCTATAGTAGGAGGAGCTCAGACTGCAATTTTTAAGGGAAATTAAGAAGACATGTCTAATGGGAGCTAGTTTCCAGGCATGGGGGACCATTAAAAAAATAGCCTTGGGTAAATTTATCACTGTATATAAGATATATAAAAATTGTTTTCTTTTTTCAAAACTTGGGTCTGCATTTCGGTCATTTGTTACAGAGTTTCCTAACCTTTCAAATTAAGATCTGTATAGCACTAATGTTAATTTTGTAGGTTACTAATGTTTGTATCTAGACCATCTCTGAAAAAGTCCACCAGAGAGTGAAAGTAGCAGGACACAGACATTTCCTAGCGCTATATATGTTTGCAAATAAATAAAACAGCTTTCTCCCTCAGGCAGATGTTTTTTGCATAACTGTACTTTTTTTAACAGTAATTTCTGTACATCTTGATGAATGAGAAGTGTAGCATTTTCTCTGACACTTTCTGTCCAACCCACACGCACTTTTCTTTTGAGTTATAAAGCTGAGGGATTGAGAGGGACTCATAGCAATCAAATCATCACAATAAGGTGTCTAGAAAGGTCAAATAAAATGTCTCGATGTGCTGACCAATCAGCTAAATCATCCACCAAAGAGACCTCAGCAGGAAAGTACTCCATTACTGTATAGCCAAAGGCAAATGCTCACAATTTTTATGAAAAATTAGTCTTTTAAACTGTTTAGTCAGATGTGTTACGCTATAAGAAAAAATTAAAAAAACCAACAGAATTTGAAATTAATAACAAAAATATACATTTGTAGTGCTAGACACATCTTAAAATTTATAAAATGTTTGTTATTTTAAAGAGAATTAAATTTAACAAAAGTTGCAACAGCATGCCAGCTGTATTTTAAAATGGTTTAGGCATGTATATATTAGGCATCTGTCATGTGTCTATGGAGAAAGAGGGAAGACAGAAGAAACAGAAGCAAGCAAATTTAAAATGTAGGTTTAAAATAGACCACAGAAGACTGGGTGAATTACAGCACCTAACTTGCAAGTGATTTTCTCATATAATTAAAAGGTCAAAGCAGTTTGACGAAACCGAATGTAAATTTAATTCCTACTTTAGAACATTTGGCTTCAAATGTTCCAGGTAGAGGTGAGATGCAGAATTTCTATACAATGCTTTTGTTATACCTAACCAGTTATTGATTGCTATCATCCAAGGACACGTGAAGCTAGGCTATCATTGATCTAATATAGCTTTGGTTTTCCATTATAAAAGGTTCCCTTTCATTAGAGTTTTAAAGGATCTAGTGTGAGAAAGTAAAGACCCTGCATTTGTGACCTGAAATAATCTACTCTTTATGAAAGGCTGACAAATCACAGAGAATCAAAGAACGTGCCTGCGGCTCCAGAGGTTTTATCTGAGCCTAATCTAGGGGTCACTGGAAAATTCAATGCATAATTGAAGATTCATCAAAAAGAACTTCTCAGATTAAAAGCTACGTTTACTGTGTGAATGAGAAATCCTGGTGTGTTGCTTTGCTTCCGTGTTGTTTGAAGTCAGTTTCTTTTTTTAAAAATTCAAGAATAAAAGAAACAGCTCAAGGAAAATGAATAATTGCATCAGGTGCTGGTTTATCCTCCTAAAATGCAGCAGCTTTCCGCACAGAAATGGACTTTCTATATTTAAGATAAGTGATGCCACTAATCCTATCACCTCATTCTACCAAGTAGGTCACAGCCGTCCCCCACTTGCTCTAGTATTCAACATTTTGGTTGCTTTCACTGGGTTTTTCCGTTCAGATCCTGGGCAAAGATTAGGCAAGTGGAAAAATAATCTTGAAAGAAACTTGGATGTATTGTCTAAAGCCCACTTTTTGAATTATTTTTTTTATTTAACCGCCTATTATTCTCAGCTGTTCACAAGATGCTCAAGACAGAGCACTGCCCGGTCCCAGGCCAGCCGCCTGCCACGAAGCAATGTCTCATGAGGGAAGAGTGTGGGTGCAGCTCAGCTGGGAATGAGCCTCATGGACAGAGCAGACATGAAGCAGGAGAGTGAAGAGCTGACTGATTTGCCTTGTCTGTTGATCTTTAAGAGCACTGAAGCACTTTTCACAACAAAATAAAAAGCAATTTGATTTCAAGAAGAATAAGAGAAAGTAGGTTCCAGAGGCATTCTGGTAGAAAAAATGCCTAAGAGTGCCACCCTGAGTTTACAGATGACCTTATTCCAAGGGATCATTTCTGTGTCAAAGCCATGTCAAACAACAACACTACCAACAAACGGACAATTCAACGTCCAGTACAGCATGTGACTGGCTATGCCATGGTTAGTGACAGTAAAATGACAGAGGAGCAACTGGCAATGAAGGGGATGTCAACTGCGTCCTGTGGAGCGAGCAGATCTCTAATTTGAGGGACAGATAAAATAATGGCTGAATATTACTGAAAAACAAACACCAGGAAAAAAGACCAAAATGCTAAGTGGCACCCACACACTGTGCTTTTTCAAAACTTGAACAATTCTCTGTGAGGGCTCTGAGAGACCACAACTACACCTCAGCTGACCTGATCAGTGGCTCCTGGGGTCCCTGCCCATGGGGACTCCATGTAAGCTCAAGCACCTCAGCTGCGTTGTAGGTGTACCTGTATTCAGTCCCATCCCTGATCTTGTTTCCTGGACCAACCTTGGATCTGTGCTGCAAGTAGCTTGTCTTCAGTCCTGTCCCTGGCCATGTCTCCTTGAATGGACCTTGGAGCTGTGTTGTAGCCTTAACTGTGGCCCTGTCTCCTTTTGCTGCTTGCTGGACTCCCTGTATGGACCTCTATCATCTCATCTTCTCTGGGACCATGGATGGCAGCTGCTTCTTTTGGTCCTTGACTGAGCTGTGCTGCTGGCTGCTGTACCTCGCCTGCTCCCTCACTGCTCCTAGCCTTGCCTTGCCATCCTGGCTTCCTGCCTTGACCCTGGGCTTGCCTCCTCACTGCAGACTCAGCTGATGATCACTAGGCTGGGGTTGACCCCAGCTGCTGTGCCTGAGCTGCTGGACCCACCCTGCACCTTGCCCATGCCCGCTGCCATGCTTGCTGCCTCAGGAAAGGCAATCAAAGCTAATAATATGCCCCTGTACATAGAATTTATTTCAATTTGCTCAGCAAATCATCCCTGCTTTGATAGACCATTCTGAAGTCTGCGGAAATCAACCCCAATCTTTCCTTTCTCCTCAGCAAGCTCTACATTGGCAGTGAACACAGATGCTGCCTACATCTAATGACCCAGTCCTATTCTAATAGCAAAATTCTCATCAGCTTCAAAGGGCGAAGGAACAAACCTCAGGTCTCAGTCCTTGAACCCACAAAGAAGATGACAAAAGCAGTCCCCTGCAGAGCCTCTTTTAACAGAGGCCCTTATCAGTAAGACAAGGTGATCTTACTAACTTGCATGGGGAATGTGCATGGATAAATACAGGATCTCTGCTAGCACAGAAATACAGATATTACATGGATTTGTTTATTAATAAACCATCATGTAATAATTCACTATTATGAATGAATTTATAACACAATATTATTATTTAGAACTAGTATCATATCCTCTCATAGTACAGTTAAATAATACTGTATTAGTATAATACAGTTAATAATTGTATTAATACAGTTAAAAATTTACTATTTACTGTATTTGGAAGTTAATTAAACCTGTTGTTTTATGAAAGAGTTTTAAAGATAGTTGTAAATGTTTAATTTGCTAAGCAGTTGCTATACTTACTTGCCCTGCTGTTCTTCCACATAGATGTGGAAGGCTGAAGTTCTTTGAAAGCCTGGTAAAAGCAATTTCTACGATCTGATTTTGATTAATGAAGTTCAGTGGGGCATAATTTGAGAAACTACTGACATTATTTACGTACAAAAAATTAATCTCTTACCTCCATTATCTTTTAGGTGTAGCGCTATCTTGGTGTCATCTATAAAGAAAAATCAAAGTTAGTTGTAGGAAAATGCATTTTTCTAGGTCATGAGTCATTTTAGGAATGACTTTCTAATGTCAAAGAAATTCCACAATTAGAAAATGATTTGTGACTGAACTCAGTGAGAATTAGATTGTGGTGTTCTTACTCACACTGAGCAACGCTTTACTTTCTTACTACTAAATAAACATTTATGAAAGTGTTACAGCGTAAAGGAGGACTCAAAATACTTGTAAATAAGGGTACTAGAGTCTGTCTCATAACACTTACAAATAATTCATTTATGTTACGTGTTCAGACATAGTTTGAGCATTCTATCATATTAAGGATTATAAATGAACATATGACAATAAAGTAAAACAATTACTTAGTTCCTCTTCTAAGAAACATGAAAAGGTCTACCAGTTTTAAGTCCTATTTATTTCCATATTCCTCTTCTGTGAGCTTTAATGAACAAAATGTGAGGAAATAATGCTGCTAATGCAGTCCAAATCCTGCACTGACAGTTCCTAAACTCTTGCAGCAAAGAAAACCAAGGTTCCCACCTTTAGCTCAAATTTTGCTGTCACAGGCCACTTAAAAAATCTGCTCGCACTCAGTTATCTTTTCTTGGCTTAATACACAATTCTGACAGAAACCTCCTTCTTGCCCCATTCTATTTTATGGATTCTATTTGATTAATCTGGGTTAGCTGAATTTTCTCCAGAAGCAGGAAAGCAGGGTATCTCAACTGCAGAAAGGCAGCCAGTGGAACAAGGATGAGAACTGACACGCCATCACTTACCCAGTTAATTCAGTTCAGAAGCCCTATAGAAACTATTTCACAACAGTGAGCACTACATGAAAAGAACAGTGTCAACTGACTGAAAGAAAGTAAACAGGCAAATTTCAAAGAGGTTTTAAATTTGGGTTATCTCTAATTTTCACCTGGCTAAATAAAATACTTAAAGGGATGCAAAATTCATTAAGTCTGAGATGGGAGTTTCTTCACTAACTTTAGCAGGACCCTCTCCATCTCCTGTTTCAACAGGTTTTGGACTGTGGCCTGACAGTTAAAGCAACACAAAAAACTCATTATAACCACAAGTTCTCCAGACATCTGCCTGGCTTGTCCACGCTCCCCCAGCGCTGCCCCCTCCTCCAGCGCTCATCTCCTTTGCACCAAACTGTTATAAGTTGCAATTTAAAAGCAGTAGCATATATTGCCTTGACTGCAATTCCCCACTCCTTCCACTGTCCCAAAGAGAAAAGCTCAACATGAACACATACTTAAAGGAAATAAATGACTTTTAGACTTGTAAATGACATGTTTGCACTATAGAATGATGCAGTCTATGTACTTCACCTTCTGTGGGCAGGCTAGTTGGCAAGTGGGAAGTGGTGGATCCTCTGGTGGTCGTTAAAACTCTGAACTTTGTGGTGGTTGGCATAAGGGTGGTGATGGAATATGGAGGTGTTTCTGTTGTATCTATATTCTTCTCACAAATCTTATCTTTTGACTGTTAGGAAACAAAAAAATAAAGAGAAAATTAATTCTCAGTGGAGACTGTCACTGAATGAAGAATTTAAGCGTGAAGAAGCTGCAGAACAAAAAGAATGAAAACAGAAACCCTTAATCAAGGAATTTCAAGAGCTTGCTTTTTTTTTTCACTTTGAAGTACTCTACGCAGCATTCAGCAACATATATTTTTCATTTAGCTGCAAAAGTTACAATACTCAATGGTTAATGACAAGGCTTCAAAGTCATCCCTGAATGTCAAACATGTTATTTCCTCCAATCAGATTTTAACAACTGAGATTATTATAATTTAAATTTTCATTCTTCTATTGTAAATGCTTACTACCGTTGGTCTGGGTGCCATAACACATGTTAAAAAAGATATGCATGAATTAAATTGTAGTTATTCATAGTGAGTAATGTGTAGTTATCTGGAACACTTAATTAGGCTTTACATGCAGTTATCACAGAAGAATATGCATATATATGTAAAATGTGTGCACATATTAAGCCTATAGAGTATGTATATACCACACTACAGACCAACACATTCACTATATGTCTATTAATTCTATATAATATTAAAATTTCATGTATTATATGTGTATATATAATGTAAAAATTACTATATAAAATATAAGATTTATAAAATATAAACTATATATAACCTATAATAATAATAATACGATATTTTAATAAAAATCTCAAGTCTTTTTTTCCCCCCAATTTCTAGACACTTTAAAAATTCTGCAGGTGTAATGAATGTTTTCTTTTATGGATCACACAGTTTTGCAGGAAAATACGTCCAATTAGCTAGCAGAAAATATGGGAACTGCCTGTAACTCCTGCTGTCCCCATTCAATTTAATGAGAAGTGGAATCCCACAAAGCCTCTTCATTTTATTGAGATCTGCCTGTCAAAAACCAGTGGATGTTGTCTTTCTTTTAATATGTATGTTATTTTATTGTCCTTCATTTTACCAGAAACAATACATTACATTAAGAAAAGATATCAGTACTTGCAGTATAATTATTCCTTAAATTTCTTTATGTTTTAGTTTGTTAATTTCATTGATGCAATTTAATCAAAATTTAGCTCAAAATCTATATTACAAAGAAGGAAACATTATTATAAGAATCCTCATTACTCATCCTCTTGAATGAATGCATCTACAAGTAACCTTTGTGTGCTAATTATTGATCCTGCATTGAACTCCAGCAGTCAGCTCAGGCATCATTCTGGAAGATGCTAAATAAGCTGTTGTTTCTACTCCAGGGAGCCCGAAAGCTAGACTGTGAGCAGCAATCAAGTAGCCTGAAATTGGCAAATCAAACTATCAGTTTCTCAGATACACTTAGTGTATCAATAACTTCCTCTCAGATCCTGCACTAAGGCTTGGAGCACTAGTTGTGTCGAAACAGGGGAGAAGCAGAATGGGATGCTACTGTCATGCAGAGAGCAGCTTTTGGATAACTTCATCTACAGGCACAACTGAGTCCTAGCTAATTATAATCTGGATTAAAGCAATACAAAGTTTGCGCACTGTAATAACAAATACTCCCAGTAACGTTTATTGTATGTTCTTGAAGAGTTTGTCCTCCGCAGACGATAAATCTCACATAAATTCAGTTCTTAAATCAGCAGACTACAAACTGCAAAACTGAAGCTTCAAGCCCATGTAACAAGGCAGTACGTAAGATGCAGTTATTTTGCAATTACTGTTACAAGAAAAGCAGTTTCTTCCATCAGACTGGATTTATATCATTACTTCTCTTTGCTTCTACTGAGAATAAAACAGAATGTGCTTTCCTAACTAGACACTTGGGGCTACGTTTTGCCCTCACTTTCACCTGGCATTACACTTCAGAAAGGCTATGTTGCTGAAACTCAGGACAGAATTCAGCCCTTTCAGCCAAAATGCAAAAGTAGCTGCTTTTTAAAGGCCACCAGGAGATTAAAAGTGTCGTAAATTAATTTGTTCCTATTACCACAATCTCCATATGAAAAAAAAAAA
>KZ506807.1:27793-81239 GCA_002844005.1 Limosa lapponica baueri | reverse complement strand
GTACTTCAGAATAGGATGACAATTTGAATTGTTAGAAGATGATTTGCTCATAAGGTAAGAATAGCTAAGATTTTAAACATACAGCACTACAAACAGGCTGTACTATTTTATTGTTTATGAAAAATTCAAATATAATTACTAAGGCATAGTTAATACTTGACGCAGCCTATCTGTGTCTGCAGTGCTGAATTCCATCACTGTCTTAGCATTGTTTGTCTCTCAAAATTTCCACCATTCAGGTGGTGACAGGGAGGATCGGAGGGTGGTACATGTTTCAGCAGGCAATCTTCAACCTGATGATGGTTCCACAATTTTACAGGCTGGAAAGTTTGGAAAAATACAGCTACATGTTCTGTACAATATAAAGTACTCCTGCAATATCACGTAAACAGAGAATTGAAAAGATGTTAAAAAAAACAGTAACAGAGTAACAGAGATTGAACACGAGTAAGACTCGATATTTGTAGCTCTGACATAACATGTGAATAGGCAGTAAGAAATAAGGACTCCCATAGGGAATTCTAGCAGTTGGAAGAGTATAAGAATAAAAGTGGGCTAAATGAAGTAAGTTGTATTTCCCAATTCAACTAGACAGAAAGGAAAAAACTCGAGTTAAAGTGAGACTTGGCAGAGTTCTGGTTAAAGAAGAATAGGAGGATATTTTCTATAATCTTAATGTCAGTTACAACAACAAAGGAAACATGTTGAAAAGCAGATAAAGAATAAAAAAGAAGCTTTTGCTAAAGGCTCAGCTTTGAATAACTAGAAGGAAAAAGAAAGTATAAGAGAAGGGCCCTACAATCAAATCTATGAGATTATGGTATCAGAATTTCCAACAGAATCAGCAGAAAATAACAACCAAACGTTCTCCGGGAAGGAGCCACACTGAAATTATTCTCTGATAGTAGATAACATTCTCCATTGCCTTTGACTTCGCACATTTATACCTGCACAAAGTGGGTATAAAGAGCTAATAGCAACAGAAATTAGCAGAGAATTCTGATCTGTGGGCATCAGTACCTGTTTTGCACACAAGAAATTACTCAGGGTTTGAGGCAAAGAGCTCTGAAGCACTACTGGGTGTACTTCACACTCTTGTTGTTGATCCCAACTAGCACAATTGACCTGCCTTTCTCATCTTTACCTCATTATCTGAACTATTTCCTATCTTTGAATGTTCAAAATGATCCCTTCAATTTTAGAGAAGATGCTCCCATGATCTTACATTTTTTTCCCCAATATTACATGTTACATTTCCTTCTGGATAAATAAATAAAAGTGAAGGGCCAGCTGTGTTTTGAAAACTGCTTTATAATGCTTTACACCGACAACTTCAGAAATGCAGTTAGCCTCACATACCCCTTGCTTTGTCTCTTGTTTTTAAAATAAAAATATGAAGGTCACCTTTGGAGAAAATATTTCCTTTTCCACTTTAGAGATGAGGAAATAGAGCATAAGGGACATGAAAAATATTCAGCTGAGATAACACAGAATTCCATAACAGAACCTAAAGTTAAGCCCAGATTTTCTGAAAACCTGACAAGCATACACTAATTCGTAGCTCCTACGCTTCCCATAGTACTCCCAGACACATGAATTGTAGAACTGGGAATGATGTTGAAAAACATCAAGTCTCGAGTGGCAGGCACCAAGGCACAGATCTCATTTATACATTGGCTAAGCTGCCTTTTTTATTCATATACTTTTACTGGGATTTTGCTCCTTTATAAAAAAACACTCATAGCATTAACAAGTAGTAGAGCCCTTGGGACAGGATGAAAGTGGCCTGGTGCCTAGAGATAGTATGAAATAGGGCTATTCACATCTCTGTTATCACACACGGAGCCCCACCAATCGTGCAATACATAACATGGCTGTTTCAGTACTAGTGGACATCAGCATCTGGGCTGATAGAAAGAGAAGTGCAGAGATGTTTTTGGTTAGGCTAGGTTACTGCTCCTGTTATATCTCATTCCCAAACCTAAAAAGACTAAGAAGTCAAGGGAAGCAGGAGCTATGACAGAAGAAGGAGTCATAATGTGCTAACTTGACTCCACATAAGCCGACGTTTATATGCCTACAAGGTATGCCAACAAATCAGGAGGACATTCTGCACAAAGAACATATCACAGTTTTGAAACTGCATATTCATACTACTGCATTTGTGGAAAGTATGGATGAATTAGGGTTAAGAAAAACACCTGCTGTAAAGGCTCAGTGAATTCTTCAGCTAGTGAACAAAAGAAAGGAAGGGCATGAATCATCCTGTAGCTGATTATGTTCAAAGGACCTTAAAGTTCAGAAAGTTATTTGTTTCCCAAATTAGTATTCTACTTGCATCTCATTTTTTTCTCTAAAAGTGAGTCAAATTCTGAAGTCAACATTTAGCAAGAACAGTCTGCAAAACAGATAACCAAAGAATTACAGAACAGTTGGGGCTCATCAGTTTCTTCATTAATTGTATATATTAATATTTGTTTTGATATCTGGTGGGAAGCAAGTGGCTTCATTAATGCTATATGATAATGTATTTATTGGAAGAGTTAATAGACCTGAATAGAAGGGGCCTAAAGATGTAATGGTGCACAGAAAAGCCTTGATATTTAGGAAGAATACTGAGAAAAATTCGTTTATTTCTCTGGAACTGGGAATACCTCCTGCAGAGAAATGTTAGAGTCCCCACTGTTTAGGTGACTGGAAAGACTGATAAAAAAAATATCCTATAGAGAATCAGTAGAATATGTTGAGAAATTGAACAGTTTGCCTTAGCAGGTCTCCATCTCACTTTGTCCAAATTTTATGAAGGGACATGCAGATTTCAGATTTGTCTAAAAAATTTCTGGCAACATTACATAGGAGTCTGTGTATAGCAATATGTAAAATTTAAAATATTATGCTAATAAAAAGAGACTTTTTGTTTATGGCCCTTCCTTAAAGGAAGGCTAGGGGACAGACATGATTTCAGTGATGCTCAAGCTATATTGAGGAGTACAACCATCAGAGGCTAGCACTTCTGGAATGCAGTTAAGACTATTGTGACCATTCTGGCTATTTCTATACTAGTAAAATAAACATGCCCAGAAATGTTCCTTGGCACTGAAGACCGCTGGCACAGAATGGCTTACGCCTGAACAAGTAAACTCTCTCAACCTTTAAAAAAGGAGGCTGCACATAAACTGCCAATTGGGAATAATCCCTGGAACACTCCAACTCCTGCACCATGCCTGGGAACTGTTCTGGACAGTGCTCCTGGGCATGGACTGAAATCACATCAGGGAACATCATAACTATTTAATGGCACACATAATTGTTTTCCAATGCACAGGAAGCTTCTCAGGCTCTGTTTAATTTGCAAGTAATTCTATGTCAAAAAATATTTGGTATGGGAAGATGAACTACAGCTGTAAAAGTAGCTGTTTTGTACAAATGCTGAACTGACCATTAAAAAAATCTGACTGGGACTGCCATTCTGCATTATAATTCAGTGAAACAAAAAAAAGTAAAGAAAAAGAAAATTTGGTATAGTGTAAAATTAAATTTCAATTTAAAAATTCTCAATTTATTCCATTAAAAAAAATTGATTTTTAAAATTCTTTATTTTATTTATCTCCCTTGGAATGACAGCAGAGGAAATGAAGAGTGACAGTCACAAAATTGGTGGAAGACAGATTTCTCCACAGTAATGCAGTGGGTTAGATGCTTATATGAACAGAAGAAAACTAATCTTCCACAAAAGTACATTAACAACCATCCTATAAAGTATCCTAGAGTCAGGGGTGATAACGTGGGCTGCCTGTCTCCACAGACATGTCCTGAATTTCTGTCCTGAACTTGGAGGTCTTCCTAAATGCTTTGTTCTCAGTTTCTGTTCTTTCACTTTTTATATACACTTGGAATAAGGAAAGAAAGAGGCAGTTGAGAAAATGATTATCTAGCACAACAATTTAGGATACGATGGGGAGGTGGTATCTGCGTTCTGTAATATAGTCTCATGAACACTCAAATATTTAATAAAAGATACACAGCAATTAATTTCTCAGAACGTACCATTTTCCCACAGTCAAGGAAGGAGTTAGGAACTGCAAATTAAATTCATCTCAGACATGAAAGGAAGAAATCTGATACCTTGTTCCTCATGAAATTCGTGTTCTGCCAAGAGGGCCTATTGGACAAAATGCACCTACTGCACAATCATTATTTTTGCTAATCCATTAATGAAGCTTTTTCTGTAACTGAATTTATCCAACAATTTTCCTGAAGCCATAAAGCTTGGGTTGGTCAAATTTATGTATCTTCTTATACATCATGGTTGGAAAAGAAAAAAAATCCAAAGCCATCCAGCTGTTGTAAGCAGTAAAGTTGATTTACTTCAGTCCATTGGAAAAGAAGGTAAGATAAACTGGAAAATAGCAGTAGCACTGCTCTGTGTATAGTGATGCAAAAAAACATTACAAAATGAGGAACTACAGATAATGGAACTAACCTGTTTCAGTACTATCCTACCTTTTATGATTAAGAATTCAGTTAGGACTATGAAAAATAATTCATTTCAGTAGCAGTACCTTGCTTATATATTTGGCTCATAAACTCGGACAGCTGCTGTTGTAGGGCCGAACTGCTCTCTTTAGAAACTAAACACCAACTTAAGTTATCTTTTTTTTTCTTTTTTCCCCTTAGTTTCCATATTAGAACTTTGATGCATTTTTGTCTCCAAAGTCAAAACTCCTTATATCCTGCTGTACTTGATTTCAGGAGTAGCGACCATGAACTACTTAAAAATTCACTATTTTCATTAGGGGGAGAGTCCAGACAACTTACTTCTAACTCTTCTAGTAGCACAGGAATAGTAGGTAGCATAAAATAATAAAAAAACCCTATATATTATAGTCAACAGAGAGAGAAGTGGAAAAAATATCAGTAGTTTAGTAAATAAAAGTAACTCTTCCAAACTATTGTTAATTAGGTTAAGGAAAAGTTAGCAAATTTCAGAGGTATGAAAAAAAAAAATGGGTTGGGACTTTACACACACAAGAAGTGGAAGAAACAGCCTGAGGACCGAGAAGACAACCTAAGCAGGGTAAAAATTAGTCTGTAGACAAGATATCTGATTATTTTAGGTCAAGATATACTCTAGTGAGACAACCAAAGAGGATTTTGAGACCCTGACTTCATTCCTCTGTCTTTGAACTTGTGCTCATGCAGAGGAGGTTCTGACCTGCAGATGTCAAAACCTTCTTGAAGCTCTGTCTCTGAATTCAGGCAGAGTAGGTAAAATTTCTGCCTTACCTGGTAACTTCCCTCTCAGTGTTTTTGAAGTAATCTTTACTCTTGTGTTTAAGTAGCATCTTATTTTTGTTCTCATTTCTGTTCTGTATTCACTGCATCATCATCTACCTGTATCTCACGTTACTGTACCATGCAAATTAACTTCCTAACTGTTCTGCATTACACTTTATTTACCCAGCGTAATGCATGAGCATTAAGCAGAAGTCTTTCCATTTGTTATCAGGAAAGCCTGTTTTCTTTGAGCTGTGTTCCTTGCACTCTTCTGATTATACAATTAAAGTCTAATAGTTGCATAAGACCACCAGTTGAGACATTATTTGGGAATCACCTGGGCTATAATGCCTGGTATAGAAACTCAGTCCTTAGATAGCCCATCACATGGTATAGAACGATGACCAGAAGTCTGAGTCAAGCTTTGTAAAATGTCTAGGATACGTATAAGTTGCCTGTTGATGCATCTATCTGTGGAGCCCTGTCATAGGCAAGTGTCAGCTTTCACCAGTGAAATAGTAACATGTTTGAATCCAAACATTCTGGCAGTAGCCATCAATGTAAGAAATTAATAGACCAAAATGAAAAAAAAGCAGAGAAGAATTTGGGGCTGCTGTGTGACTGACCATCATGGAGTTCTGCCAGCAAACGACTGTTTAATCCCAGAGTGAATGCCTGTTTAATAAAGCAGGGCAATACCCACTATTATGGCTATAGCACTCAGGATAAACGAACAATGCAGAATTAAGTCTGATCTCAAATCCGTTGTGATTTGAAAGATTTATGGCTGGCACAGAATTTGCAGTTCTAGTTACAAATGGTTCATCAAAGACTGAGCGGGGTTTTGCCTTATTGTTCTAATTCAACAAATGAAGAATAAAAAGTTACTAGTATATAAACCAGTTGCAAAAGACATTTTTACAGAAAAGAGCTGCACTACCTACCTATTTATCTAGTGTTTTATCACTGTGATATCTTAAGTCCATCTGTGAAATTAAACATGGAAATTAAACGCAGATTTTGTGATCTTCCTTCCAAATTAATCAGCAAAAGTAAATAGTCTCAAAGGTATAAATAACAGATGGATGTCTATTTTCCCTCCTCTAAACAGGATTTAAGTACTTAACTGTCCTCTGTATCTTTGATAACTACTTCCTGAATTTATAATAAACCCCCTTAGGAATATGATATATTTGATAGACCTACATGAGACAGACTTTGCATTAAGATCTTAAAACAGTCCAGACAGTGGTCCTTTTTGTATCGACTGTGATATCTATGTCATGGCCAAGCTGTGTTGCAAAATTGGATACCACAGAAACCTGAAGAGTGAATAATGAACAGAGTTTCTAAGCGCCAGAAGACACAGCAATGTCTCTGGCAAGGGAACTAATTGGCTAGTGAAACCAATCTCAAATTTTGAAAGGCAAATGATATGGTAAGAAACACAAGTATATAATAGGAGTAGTGCAAGTGAGGTGGCTTAAATAAATCACTGTGTTTATATCCAGATTAAGAAATTTCAAAATGCTTCCCAGTCTTCAGATCCAGGATTTAATAGAAAGTATTTCAACAGAAAGATTAGGATTTCAGAGTAATTAGAATTGTAGCAATCTTTTGCCCATTTCCTAGAAATAATTTAAAGTTTTGTAACCCAGCCTTGCATTTCTTAAAAATCTGCATCAGTTATGAGCATGACTGTTGTCCTCGTGTTGTTCTGATTTATTCAGGAAAACAAAGCAGGCATACATACGTAAAAGTGTGCGACTAATGCTGCAGCTGTAAGAAAACTGTCTAGTTTGTGTATTAAAGCAGGATGCAAATCCCGTTGGGTAGACATCAAATCTATTAATGGTAAGATAGGGATAGTTTTATCCTCTAGCTTGGGGCTGCTGAGAGTCATCAGCGAGCGGGAAGGAGGACACTACAGAAGAACATGTGGAGAAAGGAAACTTGAGGAATGAAGTTCATAAGACAAAGTTCTATTTATGCAGGAAAAAGTTCAAGTGTTTGCCCTGAAAAAGTATTTCACATAGCTCTCAGGCAGTATCTGTCCATTTTAAGATACCAGCTTTGAATCATCATCAGCAAGGGGATGATTCTACTCTAGAGGGTCCCACACCTTATCTAGCGAATTGGCTGGTCTTGCTCTGACATGTCCTAGGCCCCTGAGAGCTACTGCATCTTCACTAGAGTTCTCTTCAGAGACTGAACTTTTTAGGTTTATTTTTATTAGTCATAGGGACTGTTCCAGACAATCCGTGCTCAAGGGGAATTACAGAAATTCCACAACAATTCCACGGAATCCAGCTACTAATAAATTCCACAAATTTATCAAAAAAATCTAGAAAGGCTATTTATCTGCTATTTATCCACATATCAATCTCAGCGAAAAGTTAGTTCATCTGGCTGCAGGCTAATGTTCAATAAAAACATTTTAAGAGCTCAGGATCATCTATGTTCCATAACAGTACTTTAAAATGTACCTTTATGTACATTTTACTGATATGTACATCTTTACCGTTATGTATTTTTAAATATACCTTCAGGCTCACTGAAGCTTACACTATCTTCTAAATAGAACTGCCATCCCACTTGAGAAGATCTATTACTATGATCTTATGATGCTTCTTTCATCAATTACCATCCCTGGGCTCACTCTGGTTTGAGAAAACGCTCTGTTCATTAAGCACTTCGGTGCAACTTTCTTTTCTGCTTTACTCCCATCAGGCTTGCCATGCCTATAAATTTCTCAATTATTGAATGCTAATTTCCTAACAGTTTCTTGCAGTTCATGTGTTCAAATTAGCTTGTCAAATTAAGAGCGAGGAGCTTGGAAAGGATTTGAAGAAGTTGGGTGTGGAGTAATTTTCTGCTCAATAAAGTATAGATCTAGTTGTTGTAGCATTCTTATCAGTAATGTATCAGGGCTGACAAGATTTACACGTTCATTCTCGAAACATTCATTGCACTTGACTAAAAAGACCAATTGCGGTCTCAACACGACTTTCAAAACAGAAGAAAAATATGTTGTGTTTTAATCAGAGCAAACTCTGATGAAGGGCCAGTATTTCTACTTCTCAGATTTTCGATATGATTGCTCCATAATTGGCAAAGAAATAGTATATAAGTTAAAAAAAAAGTACTGACATTACTTTTCATTTATCACAAGGTAAATTTGGTCTAACTCAATAATCTGATGTTAAGACCCAGGTGTTAGGACTCTGCCATGTTTTCATATAAAACTACTCCAGCATAAAGAACTGCTGTAGTGGAATACAAATTTTAGAGACAGGCAGAATCTGGGCACATTTCTTTGCCTTTGCCTGAAGCAGCGGTATGATCAGCAAATTCATGAAATTATACACACTGATAGAATGGAATATATCTTACAGAATACACTATATTGTAAACCTCTACCCCTTCTGAAGCATTTAAATGAGATCTTCCATGTCATTTGTATATGAATCTATTAGACTGATTGGATTATATACGCTCCCTCTGGTGGTTTACTTAATCCATACAAATGCCTCATTTTTTTAATTTTATTTTGTAATTCAATGGCTAAGATACTGTGGCCAATTTTGTAGCAACAGCACACTACTGTCGATTAAATAGTGTTGGGATAAAAACAGCCTGAGTATAAATCAGCAAGTCCTCCTCCCATCTTTTAATTTGGAATTGAAATATGTAATATCCCCAAAGCAAACAAACAAGGAAATTTAAACCTACAAATAGTTAAAACCAGGAAGGATTTAAAAGTGGCATTTGAACCAACGTACTGGCCTTCTATGATGGAGTGACTGGATGAGATGGATTTGGTGGGTGGACTGTTCGGTGGATAAGGAATTGATTGGATGGTCACATCCACAGGGTAGTGGTCAACGGCTCAATGTCCAGATGGAGATCAGTGACAAGTGGTGTCCCTCAGGGATCTGTACTGGGACCAGTACTGTTTAATACCTTCATTAACAACAGACTGTGGGACTGAGTGAACCCTCAGCAAGTTTGCACATGACACCAAGCTGAGTGGTACAGCTGACATGCCAAAGGACAGGATGCCATACAGAAGGACCTGGACAAACTTGGTTGGAGGATGAAGGGATTGAGAGCAGCCCCACAAAGAAGGACTTGAGGGCACTATTGGATGAAAAGCTGGACATGAGCTGACAATGTCCACTCGCAGGCCAGAAAGCCACCTGCATTCTGAGCTGCATCAAAAGAAACGTGGCCAACAAGTAAAGGGAGGTGGTTCTGCCCCTCTGCTCTCATGACAGTGCACCTGGGGGACTGCATCCATCTCTGGAGCCCCCAGTACAAGAAGGACATGGACCTATTCGAGTGGGTCCAGAGGAGGGTCTCAAAAATGATCAGAGGACTGGAACACCTCTCCTATGAAGACAGGCTGAGAGAGCTGGGGTTGTTCGGCCTGGACAAGAGAAGGATCTGGGGAGACCTTATTGTGCCCTTTCAGTTCTTAAAAAGGGGTAATAAAAAAGATAGGTTCAGACATTTTATCAGGGCCTGTAGTGACAGGACAAGAGGTAATGGTTTTAAACTAAAAGAGGGAAGATTTAGACTAGATAGAAAGAAGAATTTTATTTTTTTTTTCCCCATGAGGGTGGTTTGACACTAGAACAGGTTGCCCAGAGAGATGGCAGATACCACATCCCTGGAAACATTCAAGGTCAGGCTGGATGGGGCTCTGATCAAACCGATCAAGTTGAAGACACCCCTGCTCATTGCAGGTGCCTAGGACTAGATAACCTTTAAAGGTCCCTTCCAACCCAAAGCATTCTAGAATTCTGTGAATAAAAATAGAGCTCTACAAATGGTTGCTTATGAATGTAGGGACAAGAGTAAAAATATTTTCAGGCTCAGAAGGTAACACTCCCTTCCTTGCACCTTCCTAAGTGTTTTGCCACCTTGCACTGCAATGCCCAAGCTTGTTATCTCACCCATCAAACCAACAGTAATTTCAGTTCTATGCCTTATTGTAATTTCTTTGCATAATAATTTTTTTTTAATAACTTCATAGTTTCGGTAAAATATGCTGAAGGGCTTAGACCAAAGGATGCCACAACAGGAAACGTTCACTAATGTTCACTGCACAATTAAGCTAATGTACCTGCACTCTCAGCTGATGAGTATTTTTGATCCTGATCTCATCCACTGCCTTTCCCTGCTCCCTAATGGAATCTACAGCCTTTGTTATGGTGTCAGCTATAAAATAAAGGGTGAGGGAAATGTAGAAAGCAAAAAGTAAGCAATGTGTGGAGAAAACCCCTGTGATTCTTCTTTGAATTTAATTAATAATTCCAAATAAATAATTTAATAA
Source organism: Limosa lapponica baueri (assembly GCA_002844005.1). Classification (NCBI taxonomy): domain Eukaryota; kingdom Metazoa; phylum Chordata; class Aves; order Charadriiformes; family Scolopacidae; genus Limosa; species Limosa lapponica. The sequence continues at coordinate 70,624 of KZ506807.1, read as the reverse complement.
ATCTAGGATTTTATGTAGTCAGAGAGTATGATATTTATTTTTGTGCTTTTTTTTGTAATTCTGTATGGGTAGTGCTTTGCTCAGCCAATAAATATTTTAGATTACATATGACTGTTACTTATGCTACAATATTTGATTCAACACAGTGCTTATGAAAACAGGTACTGTCAGGTGGGACATACCTAAAAACAAACAAAAATACCCTAGCCCTTTTCCTCCTTCTGATATTAAAAATTTCCAGACATAAACTCAGATTTGAAAGTTAACTAGACATGTTTCCAATTTCTTTCTAAAGGAAGAATAAACCAAAAAGACATTTCAAGCCTGTCCACAAGTTCAGAAGACAAATAATAGGCAACCATTTTTTATCTCAATTACCATAAGGGCACCATGGAAAATTGTCACTTCATATTTCAACTGTAAAATATTTTCTTATGAACTGCAAGTACCTAAAGGTTTTCCGTTCCCCGCTTTCCAGCTAATCAGCATGGAATGCAGAACAACGTGTTTCTTTATTACCTGCTTAAAGGGGAACAGTGATTATCATAATAAAAGATTAGAAGTATCAAGACTTAAATCGCATTATTGCCACTATTCCCAGACACATTTCTGATTTCTCACTTTGCTCAGAACACATTCTATAAAAACCAGTTGTAACCTTTTCATTTACACAAGTAGTGTGTAGCTGCCATACGGGATTAAACATTGAAGTGAAATGTATCACAAATGGGATTCTTTCATTTTTTTAGTTTAGGATTGTTTTAAGAGTACAAGAAGCTTGGGGAGCTGTGCACTTACACATGGGCAGAATAACTCAGCCTGGAGCGTATGGAGTGTCTTGGCTTGTCACTACACATAGAAAGTCCAACAGGGGAATTTGGGCAGCCCGTTCCAGGACACTTTTCAAACTGGGGGCTTGTAACTCCACAGGTCAATACCATGCACTGGTATGATTTCAAACCAGAAATCACAATCACAGTCTGGAAAACAGAGACTCTTAAGGATAAAAGTGCATTTTAGCACTTAGCATGAGCAAGATCTTTTTGTGAACCGGGTCACCCGAAGCTGAATCTCTCTTCCCTTGCAGACCTGGAGAAGCCCCCAGCAGGGCTGCCTGGACAGCACCGGCAGGAGCGGAGCCCCTAAATCTCCAGGCAGCCATTGCCTGAGGGTAGTGGATCTGCTCTGAGCTGGAGCCGTGCAAGGGGGTATGAGTTCAGTGCCCAGGCTTAAGGACCTAATGGACCTCATGGGCCACCCTTCAGGGGTTACTTGGGTTTAGAGGAACCACGTTCACCTACCTCCTGTGCCTCAGGGGATTATCAGATCTTTGTGAGACTGTTATGTAAAGGGCAGTATCACACATAATGAGTAGAGGAGCTTCATGGAGCTCAGGGACTTTACTGCTGAACCCTGCTTAGACTCAAGCAGCTGTAGGTATTACCTCAGACAAAGTGTTTGAGCCCTAGCGACCTTTTTGGTCTTAGATATTTTAATCGAGTTTGGTGAAAAGGTACTTTTGGTACTGCTCTCCTATTCTGCATAACTTCCCTTGAAAACCTAAGTGAGTCAGCCAGCAAAACACCCTTGCGGATCTAGCTGTTAGGCTTTTGGGTGCCCTTGGCATAAGGCAGCCACTTATGAGGATTTAAAATTTAAATATAGGAACCAACAGTGACAGCTGAATAAAACTATCATCTGAGTTGTTCACAGCTCTTGCTCTTAGTGCTTCAGTAATCCAGTTCCCTATCTCCAATGTTGGAATGATAGTAGCACACTGAACCTGAGGGATGTTGCAAGGATTGGGAGATGCTTTTATCCTGTGTTAATGAACTGAAGCATGAGACACATTCAAAACCTGTCTACAGCATGCACAGATTGCAAGCGTGTGTTCTTTGTCTGTTTATTTCTGAACTCACTGAAATACCAGTATTACTTCACTGCTGAAATCTGAGACTTTCCTGAAATTCATCAAAACAAAAACATCAATATTTACAGAAGCTGAACATAAATATTTTCAAAACTTTGTATAAAGGTGGCTTTTAAAAATTCCTTGATCATTTAAGCATCGTATTTCCGTTCTATTTCAGTGCCAACTCTTTTAAAGTTAATAAACACAATTTATTTCTTGGGCAATCAGCTTCAAATATTTCCAAGGGAACTCACTATTTCAATAATGTGAGCAAGTTGTACAAATTGAACCTATAATATAACTGCAAAGTTGCCTTAAAGATTCCAAAAACTTCCCTAGAAAATGAGGCCTCTGGCATGCAGGCTATACCAAGTGCCTAAAGTATATAAACATTTTCAGAAGCATGAAAAGATGATATAAACAGATCTAACATTAATGAATTCTCCCAATTTCAACATACTGGGAACTCAGAGATAATGAAGAGCAAAAAATCCAAGTTTCAGCCACAGGTGACTACTCTGAGACAGGTGCTAAGTGTTTGTGGCATTTTATAGACATAGATCCTTGTGTAGGAGAAAGCTATGATACCATCTAGCTTATATATTTATAGCTAGTCTCTTTTACTTATGGAACAGTTTTACTTATGGAATAGTTATGGAACATACATAGTTTTAAAAAAAATTAGCTCCTAGGGGCATCCATCTGCTGAAGTCAAAAGAAAATGATGTGTCTTTGCTTTAGTCACGATGAAACTGTATGACAAACGTCATATTGGATTTAAGAGTGGATAGTTTGATGATCCCTTATGAAAAAGGAAATTGCCATTTAAGCTTGTAGAGAGTGACAGGAATGGAGGGTTTTGCTCTGAATGACCTACAAGAAGAACCTGACTCTCTGAAGATTGCAGAGTTTGCACAACAGCTGGCTGAAGTTACAGGTGGGAAACAGCCTGCTGTTGTAGAATAGTTATTTTCCTTCCAACACAGATTGCCCACATGGGGGAGTACAGTTATTCTGCAATAGTTCTGCTGGTCAATTTTCCTTGTACAGTTACAGGTCTTATATACACTTTCTGTTTTTCCAAAAAACATACTTTGTTGTGTGAACGATGCAGTATATGGTTTAAATTTTATGCAAGGAAAAAAATTATGCAAGACACTGTTCTCAGCAGTAACGTTGCTCTGGCTAAGTGGGGTCATAATTTGTTGAGAAAAAAGGGTTGTAGAGCTGGTATAGAGTTTTGTTTCTTGCTGGATACGTGTTTGCTTGTTATCCACATGGAAGTCTGTCTCCTCTGGGAGATCTCACTTCAGAATACTGGAGTGTTGCTGCAGCTCCACAGGAGGAACATCACTGTCTGTTACAGCCAAATCTGACCCTCATTGCTCCCTAACAGCAAACAGGCATTCTCCCTTGGCAGAAATTGGAGCACTAGATCAGTCAGAAGATTATTGCCATGCTGGAAACCTGTCACTATCAGCTCAAAGCCTTCTTCAGGCTTTTGCACCAAAGGCTAACTGCCTTCCCCACTCTGGGCTTTACCTACAGCCAAGAGAGACAGATTTTGTTTCTTACCTCCTAGACCAGTGTGTCCGCTCAGCTTTGCAATCCAGGCATTACTCCTAAGCATCTGCTTCTGCCTACTTCAAAAACCCCTATGAGCATTCATTTGAAAGTAGACCGCAAATATTAATTTTCTTTGTATTCTAGGCACTTCTGAAATGTCTAAGTTAATACTTCATGTAATGCTTTGCTCTTGTTTTTCCAAGCAGATTTTCTTCTCCTGCAGCAGAGCAATGTATATCACAACAGGAGATAACAGTCCAGGTTGATTTACAAGGCTGGTGACTGAAGAGCAGTGACACAGAGAAAAAGCTGGAGCACTGCGATGAAAGAACTTTCCATCCTTTGTGATTTTTAACCACGACACTTAGGTTTTCTTGTCGAGCAAGTGCTTCTTTATCACATGCGAAAAAAAAAACATTTTAACACAGCGAATTTATTTCTGAGGGGAGCAAAAACACAACGTGGTACTGAAGTAAATGATTCTGAGCAGTCTCCTGTGATCCAGTCATCTCCACTGAGAATGGAATAAGGCCTTTTTTTGTATCTCCCTAAAATGAATAACCATGCTGAGGAACCGCAAGCTAAAAAAAGACAGGAACTGGACTAGAAGGAAAGTGAGAGTATCTAGAACTGGTAGGGAGCAGAAAATTGTCACAGCTGAGACAGGAAGGAGTCCTGATCACAATGATTCTGCAGTGTAATGCACTATAACTAAATAAATGCTCAGTCTTCACATTTTGGAAAGCCTCTTTTCACAATATATGTATCCTTTTATTATTTCAGATGTGCTTCTCTGTAGAACTGAACTGGTTGAAAAAGCTGCCCATTTCAGAAGCTGGAGGAGATGGGCCAAGAAAGGCAATGGGGCCTAAGCCAGCCATCATCACCAAAACCATGTTTCTGGAGAAAATAAGAATTAAAAAATAAGTTGTAAAACCTAGTATAAAATTCAGGGGACTGGACCATATCCTCACAGGTTTTCAAGATCCAACTGAAAAAAGTCATGAACAAACTGGTCTAATCTCACAGCTGGCCCTGCTTTGAGCAGGAGGTTAGACTGGATGACCTCTAGTGGATCCTTCCATTCTGAAATATTTTATGATTCTATACACAATTCTTCATTAGCTTAAATGTGGCTGAATACCACTCATCTTTATAGATACAAATTGAATGGTGTGACTGTTTTTAAACTACTGAAATTCCAGTGTGGAGGCACAATCTTAGTCTGTTTTTCTGGATCCATCCTTTTTTTTTTTTTTTTTTAAGGAATCGACTCCAGTGTTCCTGCTTTTGCTGCTAGTCAAACAATGTCCAAACACAGCCTACATGAAATGACAGTCTCGCTACTGTCAGTAATGGGCTAATTAACAGCAATAAAACTGTTCAGTCTATCTGCTGCAGCTTGTCAAAGGCACAACTGTGCTGCAGCGTGGAGCCAGCTGTTTTTGGGGAAAAGTGCAGGACTGTCTCACAGTAGGTTCATCTTTGATTGCAGTATGATCTTCACAGGCAAAACGAAAAGCATTTTTTTCATGCAAACTTTAATTGAATAGAAATTGGTGTGTTGAGACAGTCTATTTTTCAGCAGCAAATTACAACTTGCCGGTTGAGAAGGGGCAGGCACAAATTCACCTAAATATGTGGAAGCGAATACAGTGCAGTGTTGCTTCCTGCTAAAGGTGAAGGATAAAAACTCTTCTAGTTCTGCACAGTGAATTTGTGCCTCAGTGAGCGAAACAGATTTTTCAGCAATTCCAGAACCCGGGAAACTCAGTTCTTCAGAAACAACAAAGCAAAACAAAGGACCTCAAGGTTTGCCTGTTCTTTATAAGAGGTCTGAAATTTAGCATCTTTTCAAATATTACTTGCTAGAATTTAATTTATCCAAAGAGAATGAGAACACTGGCCACAAAGTATTAGACCTTGCTCAAACCAAAGCCAACAGATTCTCAGTGCTACAGCATTTATTAATGGAAGTAGAATCAAGCAATGCTTGAAAGCAAGAAATTGGCTAAGGGAAGCAAGACCTCTCCATGCTTGTTTGGAACAGTTTTCTACAAGTATCTTTACTCTTGAAGATGTTCGATATGTTTTCTGTGAAATGATTTCATTTAGCTCTAATTCCATTCAAGAGTTTTTTGCAAGACAAATTGTAAACAAAGTGACTTCTCAAATAGTAAGGGAGTAGAAGCTTAAGAAAACATCATAAATGTGACCTGATGTTCCTAATTCTGTACAGCGTTCTTCAGCTATTTATCAGTTCTTCAGCATGGTATCAAATTATTACACTATTTTAGACTGATAATAACATTTTCTGCTTTCATTATGCATCCATTTTATACATAATATTTCAGAAACTAATCACTAGAGTTGAAAAACACAACAACAATAAATATCCATTATGAACCTGCATTTTGTGTCACAGAACTGGTGTTAAATAAATTCTTGCTGTGAAGGTCCATGAAGGTCAGTCAGTAAAGAACTTTGTGGAAAAGATAAAGAGCAGTTTCCATTCTGCTGTCTACACTCCAGCTGACCCACGGTCTAAATCACTCCTGCTACTGACTTGACTGTCCTCGTCAATGTGGCAGTGAGAGGCAGAGGAGACCCAACGTACCCACTAAGTATAACGTGAGGTTAAAAGATAGAAGGCTCTGAGTCTTTGGATGTGTATGTCTTTCTACTCTTAAGAGAACAAGCATGTCTTTCATGGTTACATTACCACCCCACATCTCCATGTGGTTAAATTATTTTTGATGAAGCCAGGGATATAGGGAGAAAATATGAAGTTTATTATGATTTTTACTTCTTGTTCTCCTTCAAAAGGATTTTAAAGTAGGGTTAAGGAAATAGGAACAATGGATTAAGTCCCAAAACAACTTACTGCCTCATTTTTTTTCCTGAAGTGAAATGGAACGATGATGTGTTGCTAGTAATCGCAACTGAGGTGTATATTTGCATGAATGCATATATATAAGACCTAAATGTAACAACCCTCTGTGCTAAATATTCTATCGACAATGTTTTTGGATATCCTTTGAGCACAGCTGCATACCCACACAAAAAGGAAAAATCTCTTTCCTTACCTTTGGAGTTTACTGCACCAGCTGCAGTTGAAACCAATCTGGGCAGTGACACAGGGACCACAGCTGGTAAACTGGAGACAAGCTGGGATGTAGATAAACAAACACAAATTATTACATTAGTCTCACTAATAATTTTCATAAAAAACACAAATGAAGGATATCTCTTTTGATAAGACATACTTAGGGACTTAACAGGTTCACACGTGTTCAAAATAAAACACTAAATCCAAACTATTACAATGCATTGCATTTGTACACAGAGGTACTTTTTATCTGTAGGATTCCATTTGTAAATGTAATCCCATTTCCACATCTGTTCACTCAGCTTCATGGCTATATTTTTATCTTTTTGCTTAATATTAAGTATTTCCTTAAATCTCTTTCTTCCCTGGCTCCAGTATTCCTTGGTGTTGCTAACATTCAGACATACACAGATAACACAACTGGCAGGCAAGTGTGCAAGTACTATAATTGGATTAGAAAAAAGAAAAATAGCTGTTTCTCTTTTTTTTCCATGGTAGTACAGCTGGCAGTTTAAACCCAGAGATTTCTAAACAATGTAGTTTTACCTTGGACAAAAGAGGAAGATGAACTGCAAAAATGTATTTGGGGGATATTCCTACGCAATGTGAAACACAGCACACAGAAGAATTTGTGTTTGCCTTGCAAGCATGAAAACTGTTCTTTTTTTCTTGAGGAAACAAATTTAAAGTCAATATAATAATTCTTCTGAAAAAGTGATTTGGCACAGATCTCATTGAAAACCTACAGGGAGCTATATACTTATAAACTAACTTGAGATACATGAGGATGCACTGGACAATGCATCATCCACCTGGGAATAAATCTGAGAGAGGATCAGTGAATTCATCCATGATTCCAAGTCCATAGATAAAACAAAATATTTAAATTTGTGTCCCTCCTCCTCTGTGGGGAGGGGTACCGTTCTCAGATCTGGCTCCTGCCCGTGTTATGTTTTACTTACTTGGAAGAGGTATCATTTCAACAGCTGAGAGATTGGTAATCTTTGACATCTGTAGCTCGACCCTGTGGTACTCGTATATTGTTCTTCTACGGACATCTACCAGGAAAGAAAAATAAAAATATTTTCACACTTAACTATTTTGTGGTCTGTAGATTGTGAAATATAGGTGATGTAATGGTTGCTCACAGTTCCTTAGATGCACATGACACCAATTTTCCTCAAGAATATAGTTTTAACTTTAGACACCATGAGGGAATGTGTAAAAGGTACAGACAGATTTTTTCACTTGAGAAACCGTCAGAGCTGACAAAATAGGTACCTATTCCCAGTAAGGGATTATGAAAACGCTGAGTGTGCTCTCAGGCATCTTAGTCATTCATTTAAGCAGAAATCCTAGAGAGAACAGTCAGGCATTTCTGGGTATATTTCAGATGCTTGCTTTCCTAAGACATTTCTCAGCTTACAGACTTGAGAGAAATGCTTTATATGCTCACTTTGTCAGTTGTCAAGATGAGCAAACAAAACTGATTTCATTGCTTAATCAAATTTGTTAGCTACAAGCTGCCTCACATCTAAATGCACTAGAACTTCTTTTTTTATATTATAACATTAGAGAAGACAAGTCTTCTTAAACAGCCAATGCTATGCATAATATTTACACAGGCTGACTGCACCTAAGTTTCTCAGAAATTCAATATAGTCAATATACTGTTCTTATGGGCTTTGAACACACAGATGACTGTAAGACCCAAGCACAAGATAAGTGTGAAAAGAAAATCACATTATTGTTAGTTTCCAGATCAGTATCTTATGATGCAGTCCTGAGTAGCATTCTCTAAGCAATCCTGCTTCAGCAGGGGAGTTGGACTAGATGATCTATACGGTCCCTTCCAACTCTAAAAAATTCAGTGAAATTCAGTGAAATTCAATGTATTCCAAATATTCCAGAGTGCACGGCTGCAATGCAGACTGGGAAGCTTGTATATTTGCAAAGTAAAAGTACAGGCTACACTGGCAACCTGACACAACAATGTTGATTTCCTGGTCCACTGGATTGAAATTTATGTCCTTTTTGAAGGCCTGCTAAACTAATTGCAATGAATGCTAAACATAAATCACAGACCTTGTGGAATCATGCCAGAGAGAAATAAAGGGTTGCATACCAAGGATTAACAGGATACCCTGGTCAATGGCTGGTCTGAGCCTACAGAAGATAAGGAACTGCAGAAAGCCACAAATTCAATCATAGTCAGTGTTCTGTGTTGCCAGTCCTGTGTGGATTAAGGCACACCTTGTTGCTTGGTATAGATGCTGCATTTCTGCAGGTTGAAGTGGGATCATGTGGGCTCCCCAGCTGTTAAGCAACCACATGGCACCAAATCCCCATCCCTGGAAGTGTTCAAGGCCAGGCTGGATGGGGCTTTGAGCAACCTGGTCTGGTGGGAGGTGTCCCTGCCCATGGCAGGGGTGTCCTGTGGCTAAGGTGTCTCTTGGCTCACATGGATGACTCTTTCTAAGAAAGGGGGATGGCCAACCTGTAAAAGGGAATCCGCCTTATACCGCACAGCAAATAACCATCAACCTACTGATGTCAGATGGAACAAACAGGGGAATCTCCGAGGAAGGAGGGGAAGCAGAAGCAGAGCTGTACTGCCTGGGATAACTCTCTCCTGCATCAGCCAGGGTCCTGTGTGGGAAGCAGCTTCTCTGCCCTTTCTCACTGCATAAGCTCTCAGCCACAGGTAGGCAATGTCTGGCTTTTAGACAATAAAATCTCTATTTAGCTCCAAATTAGGACCTTTGCCAAGCAGTTCCTCTTTCCATTTATTTGAAGCTGACTTTGCCATGGTTTCACCCCTCCTGATAGCAAATTTTTCTTTTGGTATGAAACACACCTATAATTGAGGTAGTTTTGTTTTACCTACAAATTCTGACAAGTTAAAGGATAGATACAGGGATGTCCAAAATGTTTACTCCAATAAATGCCTTAGTCATGTCCTTCAAAACCACCAGTCAGAAAGGGTGTTCAAGACAAAGCTAATCTTGTGCTGGGGTGGGGAAAACCTCTTGCCAGCAGTGAGAGGTTTATGCTCCCAGGATGGTAAGTCCCATAAAAGCAGCTGCCAAATCAGAGTGATCGGGAAATGTGTTTGAAATGAACTCTTGCCAATGCTGAAGGCTGTAATTTGTTTCCACAGAAATCTTTATCCTTCTGTCCAAAAAAATAAGCAAATGAATACATAAATTAAAATGGCAAGTGCCGGCATTTTAATTGAACTCCATTTCATCTCATCAGTGGTGGTATAAACTGGCATGCCATAATTCTGTTTACTCTAAACCTTTCCTAACAGACTTTTCCCAGGGTTTACAAGAAATAAGGAGCTTCTGGCTTTCCAAAAATCTAGTAAGAATCAGTAACTCAAGTCACAGGCACTTTTATCTCACCCAGTGCATGAAGTTTCTAAAAAAACCACTGATTTTAAGAGAATTCCGTATGTTATAAAAAAGATAATCATTTGTAATCAGGCATAGTTCAACATGACTATTGATCCCATTAAATTCCCTGTGTAGTAGACTCTGGTTTGATCTTTTCTTCTTCGGGAAGAAAACTGTGCCAACTACAGGTGGCGAGTTTGCATATGAGGGGTCCATCTACTGTAAGAAACCTAAGCACAGAGAGATATTTGCATAGTCACCTTCTAACATTTTTGTATATACTTGCAAGCAGGTGGTTTGAAACATGAGTGTTCAAATTTATCTGCATGGCCAGGTTGCAAAAAAAGGCAGGTGTAGATTCTTTTGAAAGTGTGACTTGCAACATGCCGTGCTTAGCTCCTCAAAATGCACTTTTTCCTCCTGATTTAGAATTCTGAGTCTGTGTCCCCTTAACAAAACAGGCTAGAAAAGGTAAACTCCACAAGATAAACAAAAATGAATATTCTCCCCTGACACTTTCCCCCTCAACTTCTCCAAACAACACTCCTGCTCCAAGCTAAGACACGCTTTCACTCAGATGGAACTTGTTCTTTGTCTTATGCTGTCTATTTAGCTCTTTTACAAACACCTTAAATTGACAGGAACTAGTGAAATCATATGATGTAGTAACAGATAAAAATTTAAGCATCATATGTAGGTATTTTACTGAAAAGAAGCATTACAGAGAAGGCAGAAAAGGAAAAGAACTTATTTGCATGCATATATACTCTGGAAGTACCATTCCTGGTTCTGAATTTCAGAAAATATGTAGGTACTCTTCTAGTCATAGAAATATTTTAATTTTCTGTAGGTCTGAGTATCTTAAATACCCTTTTTAACAGAATGATATAAATGATTTTTTTTGTTTGTTTGTTTTTTTCAATAACAGTGTCCTTTTTTTTTTTTTTTGCATTTGTTTTAATTTACAGCATGGTCCAAATTGTTCTTTGGTTTGTTTCTGTGGCATGTACATGTGCTATTTTTGAATACAAGGCCAAAGGTACAGTCCCAGCAGAAAAAGCTGAAGAAAACAGCAGTACTTACTTGAGGTTAAGTACATTCCTCAGTGACCTAGAGAGATAACGTGGTGGGTCAGAAGGCCAGTTGAAAGAATCCCTTCAAGGGATTAACCAATGGATCGGTAAATTATAGATGTGCAAGATTCTGGTGTGACAAAACATTTCTATGTAGTTTTATCACAGTAGTTTTAAACTAAATAATGGCATATAAATATTCTATGAAACAGAACTTCCAGAGATAACTAAATATACTAAACAGAGAGAGTGCTCTGGAGATGGAGCCGTGCCAGAAGAGCACCAGTGACTTCCTAAGGAAGCTGAAGGGCCAGTAGCTAGTAATAAACCATCCTAAATAGGTGTCCAACAGATGCACAATCTCTCTGGTACTTTTCCGTCACATAATCACTTTTCCTCACACAGCATTCCTCAGCTAAAACCTGCAACCCAGTGAAATGTGAAAATATTGAAGAAGTCAGTCTGATGTTTTAAATTATACGTTCACACAAATAAAAATCTTTGTCAGTGAAAGACTTCTAGGGAATTGAGATCGGCCATAAAGCCAGCAAAAACTGCTAAACAAGGCCATATGTATTCCTATAGCTGCACTTTCATTTTTAAGTCTAGCTGATAGAGAAAACACAAATGGTAGGAGGGTGCATTTGACTATGCAGAAGTCAATTTGAAGCAAACAATTTCTGAAACATATCCAGCTTACACTGCGAGCAATTTGTGAAAAATATAAGGGTGAAAAACAGAAGTGTTGGGCACAGCTGCTGTACTATACAGCCACTGGTTTTGCTTAATAGGGACTTTGTTTAGTGCCACTGGCTGAATAAAATTGTCATGCAAATATATATCTTGCCAGCCTTGTATGTCTGATTGTCATCGCTACAAAAGGTAAGGGAATCAGAATGTCAAAGAAATCCTTGTTCTTTGTTTTTAACAGCTTCATATTGCTAAACTTATCAATATTAACTAATTAATTCATGAGATACTGAAATCAAACACGCCTGTAATCAAACTACCACCACAATTGCTCTTGGTCATGGACTATTACGCACATGTCTTAATCTAGATCAAAACTCAGATTCCCTAATTGTATTAATTTTATCATTCTCCTAAAAGTTACTAAGAAATCCTTTAAAACCTGGAAGCTGCACCTCAAAGATATATAATCTGTGAATAAGCAAACCGGTGAGGTAGGCTCTGAAAATACCTGCTTTCTGAATACTATAGAAAAAACTGTTCTCCACTAATGCTCTGTGCCTAGCACACATCGTCGACTTTGAAACTCTCCATACCCTTTCGGATTTACCCTAACTCCTGATACCAGATGAACTGCTCCTGGGACAGGATCTAGGTGTGAAAAACACGTCTTATCCCCTTAAGCCACCATGCACCGAACTGCCTAACTCTGAGATTGGTCAATGGCCAGCTAAGGCTTTGGCTAAAATGAGAACATTTTAAACTTTAGTCACCTCGTGCCAGTCCCCGAAGTGCTGTTACGCCACCTAAGATTGCCAGCATGCCCACCTCTTTCCCACACTGCTCCTGAATCGGACATGTAGCACCAAGGAAGGCAGCTGTCTAGCTAAACCCTTTTGGGCCAGTAGATCAACATGCAGGGCTGGAGGTGTTTGCACTCTGTCGGATTAGTTATACTAGTGGAAAGCAAGAATAAATACTGCGAATTTAGAGCAATAACTTCAGGGCCCGCTTTGCACAGAGGTAAATGACAACATTACTAGGAAGACAGCAGCAAACTAGACCTTGGGATTTCCCAGATGGTGCTGCACCTTTATACAATAAACAGCACAACATAAACCACTAGTCTTCGTTTACCCTTCAGGAAGGTAATGTTAAGGTTCTTTCAGGGGCTTCACCACTGTAAACAAACTGGAGAGAAATCTTCAACAGTTATAACACGCAGAGATGTTACTTAATTATAGGCTTGAGTTACACTACATATTAAGTGGCACTAATTGCACTGAAACTGGAATATAACTAACACATAGCTCAGCTATTTCATTTGTGTACACAGTGTTGTTGAGTAATTTCAGTGTCACTAAATGTTGGGTTGTCAAAGTATGGATTTCTTAAAAGGGACATACCTAATACGGTAGAGGCCAAGATAATGGAGAACTATGTCTTGCCGTGGAGAAAAACCCAGCCATTATCTCTAAGTGCAAGTAACTTACTGTGTAGACCCCCTGAATCTGGCACTCTCTCATTTTACCAGTGAATTTCATGCTCTCATGGAAAATAAAGCACAGTCTGGGCACTCTTAGTGGTGGGATTGCTAAAATTTCCTGGGTTGCAGGAAATGCTTTTTCTTTTCTTCTTCGTGCACAATAAAAAGCTAATTGAAAGACAAAAGGGAAGAGAGCACTGAAACAAAGGAGAGAAATCTGGTAACCCTGAAGGAAAGGAAAGATGTAGGGGAAGAAAGATAGTAATGAAATTAGAGAGAGATCTTGGGAGTCTGCAGAAAGGGAGAGCAAGGGACACTGTAGGCGACTGAAAGAAGGAGCAAGAACAGAATGCCAAGGATGGCTGAGAAAAAACAAGAAATAAGAAGGAATGTGGAAGAGAAGGTGGTTGCAATGGGACAGGGCCAAGGTTTCTAATGCAGTGAAGATGTTGAAAAAAAGAGAGGAGACAAGACTTGCTGAAGGAACTATCTCCCAGCTTTGTTTTCATCAACCATATGTTGTCTAACTGTGAGAGATCCATTAATCATTCTTATTTTCTTTGTTAGAAAAGGAAAAATAGTTAATGTACAAGTGTTCACCCTGTCTGAAGAAGAAATCAGGGTGGTCCCTCTAACTTATCAGACAGACCAAAAGCAGAGGTCCAGAGCCTGGCTCACTTCACTTGAATTACCTGGAAGAAGCAGAAACTTTTCCTCCAAAATCAATCAATGGACTTAGTTTGCCATTTTGCTGCCATATAAATCAGAATTTAGAGTTTTTCTTTTTAACCTTGGTGTCAAGCAAAAATTCGCTTCCCTTCACCCATAACCATGCATTCCAAAGCACCTCTAGAGTATATACAGGCATAAGTATCTATACATATATAAATATAAAGTAGCGACCAATCTGCATCAATATAATAGTACCACATATAGACTCAAAAATAAAGACATTGTCTCTATATAAGCATCAGTAGCAGATCAAGAAAAAAACTTAAACATAGAAAACAGGGAGAAAGTCATCTGCCCCAAATCTCTCCTCTCATGCTCTAATTCTTAAAAGATAGGGTGAAAATATGTAGGTACCTGTACTCTTTTAGAGACATAAAAAGGGTAATACTGCAATGCCTTTATATGTACATTAACAAAAGTAGGTATGAAATACTCAAGGTCCTCCATTTCAAAAGGTTCAGAAAAGCCTTTCTTTTTGCTCTTGGCTCTTCAAGAGGATCCTTTTCAGCACTCATTAAAATGCACTTTTGAAATGAAATGGCTGATCAAAAAGCATGTTTTTCTCTCCTCAGAATGAAATAGGTTTGTCTGGCTTTAGAACTCACCTTTCACAAGTATTAAAAAAGTTATTACTAATGTTTTGGACAGTATGTCTGAAGAAATCTGAAAAAATCTAAATCTTGCAAAATTAATTCAATAAAACTGGAACTATTATACTGTAATTTTAAAACACTGAGCATACAAAGTGCACCAAAGACACTCTGCATTTTAGAAAATTGACAGGACATTTTTGTTCAAATAGGCTTGTTTTGCACTTAATGTCTCCTTTTCAAATGCAAGATGTATACAAAAAAAACTGACAAAAACCAAACATGAAGCTGTAGAGCTGTTTTTTTTTTGTTTGTTTGTTTGATTTGGTTTTGTTTTTTAATGACTAGCCATGAACATAAAGGGAAGCTGGGTCCTCTTGATGGAAAAGTCTTTGCTAAAGTGGTAAGCAAGAACTAATAGCTATACTATCTTTGCCTTCTTTTGGGACAATCAAACAGCAATTTATATTCTTCCCTTCTCTTTAGGAGCTCACAAATAAACTAAAACAACAATTCTATCATATCCCTTTTTCAGTAATTAACTAGAGCCATGGTTGATTTAACACCTCTGAAAAACAAGAATGCAAGAACATGCATATTTTAAGAGCATCTGACAATGGCTCTCTATAGACCAACATTATTTACCAGTTCTGTCAGGGTGCTATTATGTTGCCTGTACATACTAATATAAACCTGTATCATTGAAAGCACAATTTAGCTTCAGGAAAATCTACTGCAAACTGATGGCTCCCTTGATTAATACTAGCTCTAGTGTAAGCTGCAAACTAGCAAAAATAATCATGAATTACCACCATCCAGAGAACCAGCCATTAAGGAGAAAAGTGCTGCATTACACACAGTAATACAGAAATAATGCTATCAAAACTGCTGCTGCAGTGGCACATTTTAGACTCTTCACCCACATTCTATCCTTCTTATCTGCCATTCCTTAATGTAACTTAATAAACAGAGTAAGTTTAAGATGAAACACTAGACCGATTTTCTGGTAATTACAGTCATTTCACTTAGCAGAAAGTGTCATGTGACAAAAAAATTTACAGAGATACTAAAACCAGAAGACTAGTAAGTAACTGTGTATTCAACAAAACCAATGTTATGTAGTGGTAGTAAAATAAGGTGCACATCTAAAACATTGCTACACAAAGAAACATTCAAATTAGAATAAAGACTCACATATACCACATATTTTACATACGAAATATGCAATTCTAAAGTAAGTTCTTTAGTGTTGTTTGATGATGGAGGCCCGATGCCAAAAGCTCTGCATACTGCTTGCATCTCTTACATTGAATTTCTGTGGGACTATCCTCATAAACCACCTGCACAAGTCAATCAACCTAATTTCCACCTGAATCCATTTTAGGAGCTCTTACAAGCTGAAGACTCACAAAAATATTCAGATCATTCACTCACAAACATCACTCAAATTGCTGAAATCCATTGCCTAGATTAATTTGTTCCAAAGCACTCAAAAGTAATCCATGCGACCATAGGCACATCACAGCTATCTATCATACTTCAGAATCAAATTTCTTCCAAGATCTGATCTCGTAAGTGTAATCTGGATGTGCCAACCTCCTTCACGCTAATCTGAGTTCACAACAAGCAATAGATGGTACGGAAATTTTCCATCTTCCCTATGGCAAAGACACGTAAAACTCCCTCATACCAAAGACTGCTTAAATGTGATGAGGGGGTAGTATAAGCTGAGAGGCAATGGCACCTGCAAATTCAGTGTCAGCCCCATCTGCAGACTGCCTTAAAGATGGGATGGATCAGGTCAGTTCTTATGAGCTTTATCTGCATTACATCTCTGCCAGGGTTTGCTTTAGGACAACGTGCCTGGACTTAGTCGTAGGATGCTGGGTCAAGCACAGCTCCTTCAATCTACATCCTGCTATTAGGGGATCATCAAAAATTGAACTTAGTAAATTTGCTCCAAATAAGTAAAACCAGCAGACTTGGAAAGTGAGCATACTCTCTAATGGTTAAACAACCTCAAAGGGTTCTGGTTATGTACACAGTTCATTAAAACAAAGCATTCATTTTCAGTCAAGCCATACAAAGTATAATTAAAGCCAGAGAAAATTAAATGTCACTTGCATTACTGTTGCCACAACTATGTGAGCCCAAGATGTTATTTAATAACTACATCTCCTCTTCTTTTCTCTCACTAAAATGTATATATGAATTTGAAGTTCAGAATGTAAAGCATCAAGAACTTCCAGCCTGGATATTTCTCTCTTTTGGAGACAGATGATTTTTCTGAACAGGTTGCTTCTT
Organism: Limosa lapponica baueri; assembly: GCA_002844005.1. Classification (NCBI taxonomy): domain Eukaryota; kingdom Metazoa; phylum Chordata; class Aves; order Charadriiformes; family Scolopacidae; genus Limosa; species Limosa lapponica. The sequence goes on along the minus strand of KZ506807.1, from coordinate 53,764 downwards.
CCCTACTATGGATATGGAGAAATATTCCAGATAAAGTATCTTATGGAATATCAAATTCTGCTGGTTGATAGTTTAATTTTACATTACTTGGCTGGCCATTTAGTTTTATTTACTTAATTTATCAGCTCAAAAGAAACAATGACAGAGAAAGCCACATTGGGAATTATCAAGCAAATAAAATTATACTTGAATTAACAAGCTGAAATTAGCTAAGTGATTTGTTGTGCAGCTAATCATCCTTGATGAAATCAGCTTACACTCATTTCTCAGGCTCCAAACCATTAGCACCACTACAATTCTACATACTGGGAATTTGCTGGATCCTGTGCACGACCACAAATGCATCTGAGAGTCCCACTTTCACTGGGTGGTTGGTCGAACTTATCTGTGTCACAGCGACAGGAATCTGGAAGACAAAACAGGAAGGTATATACGAAATATTAAAGTAAGAAAATTCAGATTAAAAATAACAGCACTACCAGAATGAACCAGTATAAATTAAAAGTCCTGAACAAACATTTTATACAATACAGCATAATATGCCTAAGGGTTTATTGAAGATCAAACTTACTGGGTTTAATTTTTATTTTATCCCAGTTTGCTTTGCTTCTTATATAACAATATTCACATCAACACTTAGAGGTGTAACAATTGCTAATGATGAAACAGAAAGGGGTAGTAATTTTCAGTAATTTATTTCCCCCCGTTGAAGAAAAAGTGGGATGATGTGCTAGTATCAGACAAAGGAGGAGGAGGTAATACCTCTGTCTACTATTGGACACACAAACTGTGGAAGTTCAGCTTGAGATGAACATTTTAAAAGCTTATGGCTCAGTTAATTTGCACTGAAAACTGTTTGAAAAGCTATCTGAAGAGAGATTTGGCCCAATGATATTCATGCTTAATATGTCTTGGAATAGCAGAGAAAAAAACAATGTAATGAAAAATGCAGATGCTCGGTTGCTAATATCTAGGTGGAAGAAATAAAAAGACTTAGATAGCCATAGACTAGTTCAGCTTTATATAATAGAGATATTGATGCTGGGCAACGGGGTTGTATGAATATAGGTGTCAAGTTTGATTTCACTCTTTGGGCAAGATTGTGGCTTTGGCTGATACTTGTATAGATGTAATAGCTTTTGCAAGGTGTTTGACTTAGTGACGTGTAGCATTTATACAATATTAATACAGTTAACTAGACTGACATCACAAACAGCCGCCATCACTAAAGAAGCTCAGACTGACAGTGTGTCTTTATAATATATCTTGCTTCTCCAGACATCAGACCTAGTATTCAAAAGTTTTATCAAAGACTGGGAAGGAAACGTAAATTTACTGCCTAGCAGTTCTGCACATGACACTGGCAGAATAAGAATAATGAAATTCCTGGATCAATTAGTAAAGTTAGACCTTTGTAAAAATGGAGTAAATTAGTAACTAAATGTAACTAAACCAATTAGTAAAGTTAGACCTTTGCAAAAATGGTAAAGTTATAACTTGGAGAAAAAATAGTGCAAGATAGGGGTTTGGGGACCATGTTCTAGAAAGTAGCAGTTCTGGAAGGAATCTCAGTATTGTAGTGGATGAACAACTCTAGCTGTCAGAAGGGACGTCACAGCAAGAAAACTTAATTGAATAGATATTTGCTTACACAAACAGTGAAACACAGCTGAGGAGGGGCTGGCCATTTTACTTGTTCCTGCACATTAGATCATAACCGAAATGTTACACAGACTTTGGGAGTATCTATTTCTTAAAAAGATGCTGAAACCTTAAGAGAAGGAAGATTAAAAAACTCATAAAAATATTTTAAAAACTTTTGCAGTTCTCAAATGCCACTAACAGAAAAGTCAAAGATCTCCATCTATTTGGCTTCTCAAAGGGAAAATGGGAAGCTGGCTAGATTACCAGAAACAAGTAGAGGTATGGGGAGAAATTATTCAGGGGCTAAAGAGTTTTTTTATCTAGCACAGAAAGATATAACCAGAAGCTGGAAGTCACAGACAGATATCTTTAAAGTTGAATAAGCCACATGTTTCTATGGTTGAATGTTATTAATGACTGCGATGAACTACCAAGGGGATTCTCTACCCATTGCTGATTTCAAATCACAGCTGGATATCTTGTTTCTCAGAGTTGACCTTCAAGCAACCAGAAATTACTAGGCTGAAGACAGATGAAACTGGATCAAATGTAAGAAACTAAGATACAAGTTTCTAGCTCAGCTAACCTAATAGCCTGCTCTGGCTTTATCTGTGTAAAACCGCCAAAATGATTCTGTTGGCCAATATTTTTCAGATAGCAGAAAAATGCCAAAGTAAAAAGCTGGTCACACATTCAGTGAACGAGGATTCAGTATCGTCTACATGTCAATTAATGGCATGACTGCTGGCTGAACATCACTAGTTGTTCTTCTCCTTGTTCCCAAAATATCATTTAGCTGTGCATTTTCCTTATTACACTGTTAGCTGTCTAGGAAAAGTTAAATTTGAGAATATTAACAGAAAAAGCGAGTTGTGGTGAATAAATAGTGTCATAAACGTTCATTTCTTTTACTTGATTTAGTGACTGCTTTAGCTGATTTATTTAAAGGTTCATAGATACATGATCTGCTTTGGTATAATAAAGAGAATGATGTTAAACCAACATGAAAAACACAAGTGACTTGGAAGCTATTGTAGAATGGAAGTTATTGGAGAATGTGACATATTTCTGCAAAATAATAATTAGGAACACAATAGTACTTATATAGGGTTTTCATTGTCAGTTTCCTAAATAGTTATTAATTACTCTACAGGCCAAACTGCACAAAACTTAATCAGGAATTTTAAATTGCATACATTGATCACTTCATAAAATCAAAGATCCTGCTCCCATGTTAATATTTGTGATAATAATAACAGAAGCAAAGAAATGCTAGGCATTTATAATGCAGGCAGAACATCCATGAAGACTGTGCACTTTTTTATTATCTTATTTTCCGTAAACAATCACAAGGTTTGGAGTCTTATTACTGAAAACAGAATATTTTCCATCATGCATAGCAGGAGCATTTATTTTAAGTGCTAGCACTTAATCAGTTCCATTCAATTCGGCCTCCTTTCACAGTAGAAAGAAATTCTACTACAAGTCTCTTTTAGAATTATTTTCCAACTTCACATATATTGGGCAATTTGAACAAGCATTTCAACTTTAATAATGGTTTCTGGATGACTACATAAATAGTCATTACTATTTAAATGAACAAAGAAAGCCTGCAAGCCAATGAAATTAAGAAAAATATCCTAAACCATTAACAAAGCCTTTGGTACCTTTGCCTAATTTGTCCTGTATTAATCATGGACAGAAAAAGAAAACAAATGCTACACTAAGGAACATTAGCTATAAGCACTAATGGGAAAAGACTATATAGAATAGTTATTTTGTTCAAAAACAAGTAAAGCTCTTGAGAGTTGAACTTCGGTGAAATTTAGAACATAAGAAATGAGTATTCACTACTATACACAAAAAGGTATGCCTTTGCAGAAAATTTTCTTTATTACTATGTTCTGCTGGCTAGTTTGCCTTGTAATGTATTTCATGCGTAGTAGAGACGTACCAGTAAAATTTTCCTGCCAGCTGATGTTTCCTGAAATATTGACCATTTGCCAGAACACTAACAGTTGTTGCAAGCAAATCTATATTTAAACTGGAAGGTGTATGCACTGTAAACAAAGTAAATTGATAAAGAAATAAATATTTGACTTACTACAGGACCTTCCTGTGTTTCAAATTGTTTTTACATTTTGAAAACTTGACTGCACCGCTCCTTCTCCTACCCATTAAATCTTCCGAAAGATATTCTGGTGTCTCCAGATTTCACAATCCTGCTGGCTCAGCTCCTTTTCTGAATTTATTTTTTTGTCTGAATCAATTCTGGATTTTGGATAACAATTGTGCATTTCAGACTGCTTCCTATTGGGCAAACAATAGAACACAGAAGACCGGGCAGAACAGCTTCTTTGATTCTCAGCAAACCTCAGCCAATATCTTGCCTTAGTGGTCAACGCCAGGTTTATGAAGTAGCAAACCTGATATGGGAGCAGGAAGGATATGAAAAAAGGCATCTCAAATGGTTTGAATAAATAAGAAATAAAAGGTAAAATTTACCCCAAGTCATTTAGACATAGAAGTCCCTATTTGTAGCTCCCTTAAATGTATAATAGCATTTATTTTAAAAGTAGTTTTTTCAAGATAGATGCCTGATGTTACTAGTGCAGAACCCCTGTGGGATGCTTTATAAAGTTACAGGCAACCTCTCTGCTGCATTTCTTACGTGGTGTTTCAGCTTGGAGACTTTCAATGACAATGCAATGAAGACCTCACAGATTTGCCATACATCACTGTCATTTTTGATGAACTATGATGCTGAAATGAAATGGCACCAAAAAGATGGTAGAAATCTTCTCATGCAACTTTTACTCATGCTAGTGAGCACTCACACAAGTAATCTTACTGGAGTTAATGGGGCTCCTGACGGCATGATTCACAAGCAAGAGAAATGGTTCCAGAAGGAAGAACTTCCTCAGAAACCAAAAGATTCAGCAACGGAAAATAAGTAATTTTCTAGCCAGATTTATAAGCACTAGTGTCAAGTTTAAATTTACAAGACTCTAGTCTTTTTCTTTTCAGACAACTTGTGTCTGATCAGTAATGGGAAATTTTATTCAATTGTCCTCATTTAAGTGAAAAGCTGAGTTTTAATGGAGTAGGTAGTTTTAATGGAGTAAAAGCTGCAAATAAAGTGTGTAGACTTCTGGAAATATCAGCCTCCAAATCCATTCCCCAAATAGTTCCCAATGGAATACACTAGTTGCAATGTTCTAAGATTTTACAAAAATCTTTTGTCAAAAGATTTACAGATCATTAGCATGTCACTATTACCTCTTTTAAAAGTACCTTTCCTTAACTATGTGCAATAGTTCAAAAGTGATGTTTGGTAATACCATTCAGGACAAAAATAACTCATGACAGAGGATTTCAAAGACCCAGCAGCATAAAAAATGCAGATTATCCCATTTGTAAAATCCAATTCTTTCTGGTTTAGGATTAATAAAAAGAACAATAATAGCTCCTCCCCACAAAAGGCTCTGGAAGAAGCTTCCAGTAGCACAGTGAGAGGAAGTAGCCTACACCGTTGAAGCACGGAAATTGTTTATCCACAGATTAAATGGCATACTTGCACGCAATTCTAGGGATCCAGATGTGATTAATGAGGTAGCCTATTTCCTCCTCTCTGCCTAAATGAATATAGTTTTCCACTGCCTGGAACTCTGCATCATCATTTACATTTATGCAAAATGAACACAAGGTACTACCAATTTAGAGCAACAATATTAGCTTCATTTTGCACAGGGCTGCACAGTAACAGACAGGGCAGAGCATCCCATATCCAAGAATAGTAGTCTCCTGAAAATGTCGCCGTTTTCATGTCAGAATGGATGTATAGTTCTTGTCAAATTTATCTTAAATTTACAAACTGAAGTAGTGCTCCTCCCCAGTTCTCTGGGTCTTGAAGGCAGGAACTTTTCCACAGTCTTTAAAAATACTGTTTTTTCTTTAAAAAGGCTTCAACAGCAGGAGATAAACAAAACTTTGGAGCACACTCCTTTGATCAAGTACAGGCTTCTTTGTGCTAAGCAGAGAAAAACTTTCATGAAGCTGGAGTCAAAAGGAAAATAAACTGCATTTTCATAGATTAAGGCTGCTAACCTGTACATAACATTCAGAAACAGAGCCAAAGCAGACCTTGAATCAGCATGTCTTTTATAAGATAAAGAAACTCAGGGATGTAGGCATACCAAAAGTTTCTTGTCTCTACAAAACTAATCCAGTAAAAGCATTCTGTTTGCAAGGCGCAAAGACATCTATCTTAGGTGAAAATATGACTCCAGCTAGTAGAATAACCAAGATTCTCACCAGCTTTCTAATGAAAAGGAGAGGAGTACTATTATTTCTGCTTCATTCAGGTGCACGGCTTCAGCGCAGGCATGAAAAACGAGCCTGAAGGCTCACAACTAGTTTATTGCAGAGCGAGAAGAGAACCCAGGTTTTTTCAGGTTTGGACAATCAGTAACTCATGTAACTCATTATATATTTTTTTTAATATAAGGAGTGAAACAGAGAGACTTATATCTTGAAGAGAAGGTCACACTATTCATGCTAAAATGAGATTAAAATAACCAAAAAAGGAAAGACTTCGTTCTTTGTCTCTTGAGAGTTGAGCTTATCTACCTTCTGATTCTCGTTTGCATGAAATTCAACTGGAGGTATAGCTTCTAGGCTATAGCCTCCAGGACTTTAGCAACTCTAGCAAGAAAAGAAAATCACCTAAAGTAACAACTGAAATTCTGAAACACTTGGAGAATGCAGAAGAGCCCAACCGAGACAACAACATATTGCTGCTATGAAAGCAAACCAAATGGCCTCAATCTCACCAGGTTTATCACCAAATAGATGGAAAACCTCACAGAGCTACACATACAAACCAATTATTTCTTATTTGAAATACCTGAACTTTGAAATGTGTTGGTTGCCAAGAAATGATAGCTGCAGGAAAAAGGTGACCTTTTGATAGTAATCATTAATCCTAGAGTGTTTTCAAACAGGCCCAAATTAGGTGAACTACTCAAGCAGATTAGACCCTACCTTTCAAAACCCAAGAGGAATTTACTAAACAATCAAGAATTTACTAAACACTTAACACTTACAGCAACCCAAAAAAGGCCAGCTGAAATCCAGGAGTAGCACATTTGAGCCACGTTGATGGTTTTCAAGTCCATCACATGAACATCACTTTTGCAATAAAAAGACATTTTCAGCAAAATAGTGATCTTCGAAGCCATATAACGAAATGATTTTATATAGCTTAACTTTCCAACCCCCCCCCCCAAAAAAAAAAAAAAGTGTAGGGAAACTCCTGCCAGGTATAATGTAATTTGTCTATTTAAATGACAATTTTCAGACCCAACTTACTTCTTTGTAGCCGAAAATGATACGCCCATCATTGAGAAGGGTGGCCTGAAAAGTGAAACTGCCCAGGTTGTAATTATCCTGCAGATGTACATGGTCCCACTGGACAACTAGTGCTGTGCCTGTGAACCCCAGAGTGGGGGTAGAGAGGCAAAGGGAAGAAAAAAATGTGAGAAAAATATTAACTGACTGTAGGAATAGACTGAAGAAAAACTTCACTGCCGTTACTTGAAACAAGAACAGTGATTTTGTCTCTTTAGCAACTTTCCACCCAACATCTTGAAATGCTTGGTACCACAAACACAAGTTGCAACTGAAATCCTTTTGAAGGCAGACACCACAGCGTCACAAATAACTACCTCAAGTATTCGCACAAAAGTCTGCTGAAGCAAGGGTGGTCAAGTAACTCGTTTGGTATTGCACAAGGAGTCGACCATCACTCAAGGTAGGATCTAGCAGAGTTTAGGTGTGCTGCTGCAACCACTGCTATGCAATGGCTTTTTTTACACTACATCACATATATATATATACATTCTGATGACTTTGAAAAGTGAAGTGCTAATAGTATTGCCTGTTTACTAAAAGTTATTATTTGAGGAATTCAGATTCTTCCATTAACTATGCATTAATATAAATAGCATTAATTTTTTTCTGCATGGTGCAAGCTGAGGTTCTGCAAGTTGAAAAATATTAGGTGTTGGCAATAAATAAATGTAGTTTAAATTAAAACCACTAAAAATTCATAGACGGGGTAAATATTGAGTCTGGTGTGCAGAGATTTAGTTGCAAGAGGCTCATTAATATTCATGCGAGTTCTGTGGCGGAATATCCACTTATCTCAGTAAAAATGTACCTCATGCATACCTTGTGAGCATGTTTTACAGATGTTGAGGGTTATAGACACATTCAAACAGCTTGGCTGAAAGACACTTATCACTAAAACTGTGTTTACTGAAAATGACTTTTTCGTATTTATATGCCTTCCTCAACATACTTCTCTCTTTGGCACTAATGGAAGTTATGTGCTTTGATTCACAACACTTTAATTTCATTTTTTTTCCTGGAGTGTTCAAGGTGGATCAGTATACAACCAGCTCAATGCATGTTTGATACATCCTTGAAACATCTTTTGTCACGTGTCTTCTGTGCTGTACCTTTCATTTACATATTTTGTCAGGGGATGTCATGAAACTATGAGCAGGCAAATTTTTGGTGAATACTGCACTAAGTCCACCACATCGTTGTCCCATGTGTCTTTCATAAGTATAATACATGCTCATTAATTGTGCACACAGTGTATTTTTCATTCAGAGACCACATTCATTAACTGCTTTCTGAATACTTATTTGACTGTATTAAATAAGGAATTGAAAGCAACTTTTAAAAGTATTGGAGCAAAAACAGCCAGAACTTCTTGTAGCCAGTCTTTGAGTACCTCACATCTATGTGCATCTCAGACCCAAAAGCTGAAGTGGAAGTTAGCTGCCTCCAAAACAGCCTTCTTATTCCCAGGGCCTTTATGGAGATTCATGTGTACATAAGTTCCTTGCAGTTAGATCCATGAGTGAGACTTCAACGGGTCACCACACTCTGTCCTTGCTCACTACAGATGCCGCGCTAGAGCAGCACACTTACTCACAGGGATAAAACACAGATGAATAAGAAATAAGGAGGTAAAGGTACAATTTGCTCAGTTCCTTTTTATTTGGGGTAAGAAAGCAAATTCTTTGTCCTAAAGCACACGAGGTCCAAAAGATTCGCACGCCTTACATATCAAGAGGGATCCAAAATCTCAAAGAAGTATTCAACCTTGTCATAAAAGCCATGAGATACGGCCCGATACACCTGGTATTAAGACTGGAAGTCAGGAATACAATGAGAACTAGCAATGTCACTAGCAACATCACTAGCAACGTCTTCCCCAGAAACCTCAGATTCTTTCAGTAAAGATGACAAATCTCAGGCCATAATGTCAAATTATTTGTGAACTGGAAATAATATATTTTTCTGTTGGAAAATTCTCCATGCAAGGAGTAGGATTTTTTCACTTAAGTCTATTTTATTGGAATTTTAACAAATAAATGTTAATTTATTTGCAAGTAATAACTGGATTGAAAGGAAAGGTTACGACTAGATGCAAAGGTTATTTTAATCCTCCCTGATCTAAAGAACAAAAATTAAGACACCTGGTTGGAAATGTGACACATTTTTAGACATAATTCATGCTTAAATTCACTATAAATAAATATACATAGAATGGCACAGGCTTATCCACAAATATTTAAAACAATCATTGATCTCATGATATTAAGTCATGATACTAAACTCCCTAAGTTTTAAATTCAGAATAGACATTGTATTTGATCGCTAAAGGCCAGAGGAAAGGCACTAGATGCTTTTTAATCACATAGGTCATGTTTTCAAAACATATTGATTATAACTGACTTCATGAGACAAATATCCACACATTCAAGGCCTTTGAAATATCTCACAGAGCTTCAAGTATAACACTGCAGTTTGCCTTTTACCCTTTCAATCTCTTATACAAGGGGCTGTTGAGGACTTGTGGTGTAGACGAGTGTATTGGATTCCAATCCTGGGACTCCATGCACACTTAGTCATTGACAGGTTTATTAACCTTATACCTGCCCTGCTTCTATGTATTCTTGGTATTGCATTCCACAAATGCTGTTTTCATTTTAGCTAGTGGGCGGACAGTATTTACTATATATATTTTGAAGTAACAGGAACTTGCACTTTTATACAAGACAGATTTTTCCTTTTAAAACTGATAAACTACATTGCTAGTTTGAGTTTTTGTACTCTAACATCCAGAAGATATCTGTCCAATTAGAAAAAAGAACTCATGACTCTTTAACTGTGTTCGAAATTAAGAACTGTTTATGGCTGTCTAGGCACATACTTTAAACAGCCTGTGAGTGAAAAAAAAGAACAAAAGAAGTATTAAAAAATCTTCAATTTTGCCTTCAAAAATAGTTATGTAGGAAAATATGAAGAGCCAAGGGATACAGACACATTCATTTATGAAGAACTACTACATACCATTATCAAAGTATCTGACTGTTGAATTTCTTGACACACTGGGGTCAAAATTTGCCATTAAGGGTGCAATATATTGTGTAGCTGTTAGCATTCGGTGCACAACTTCTCCAGTATATATGAAACCTACAATAAAAAAAAAATAAAATTGAGACCATTTCAGTAACTTCTGACAAGACTTAATATAACGGCAGGTTGAACTAGGCATTGCCAGACCATTAAAAGGTCATCTGAGAGAAATTAATCCCACCACCAGTTTTATAATGAATTAAGTAAGAGCTAAAATTTCAGGAAAATGTCTGTGATGGCTGCCAGAAAAACAAGATCCAAGAAGAACAATGCAACAATTATTTCAAGAAGCAAATTTTCATACAGAAATAAAGGTAGAGCAAACTCAAGGAAGAATGACTCCAGTTACGGACAAAATGCAGATATGTGGCATTATCAAAATGAGCCATTTACCACCATGCATATTCCATATTGCTTTTTATCCCTTCCAAAAATCTGCAATTTTTTTACTTTTGCAAACTGTTACCTCTTCAAAAGTTAGTCTAAACCTTTTTCATATTTCTAGAGATGCAGACTAAAAGACTATTTCAGCCAAGAAGAGGTGACAACCTCTAAAAAAAAAGAAGTCAGATGAAGAGCTGAACAGACAGGATTTTTCACGATTATAAGCCAAGCAGCATTTCTGTTACATTCTCTGCAGTGTCAGGTCTCAGTAGTTTATCCTATTCATCCCTCAATTCACAGTAATCCTTAGATCAACAGTGGGCTTCTTCCATCAGAAGTGCTCACCCGAAACCTCTTACTGGTTTGGAACTGGAGTTCTTTCTTCAAGGAAGAACAGTCATCTACGGTGAATATAGTAATGCTGCAGTTCTCTTCAAAGCAAAACTTGTGTATTTTAATGGCAGGAACCTCTTGCCATTTTAAACAATAAATGGTCTACAAATAAAACTGCATTGTTTATGTTTGCCAACTCCACTTCAACTGACTAATTGGACTAACTTCTTCAGATGCCTCAACCTAAATCCTGACTTAAAATCTCCCATTGCCCTAGAGAGTCCCTTCTTAAGTTTTATCTTAGCTTTTGCCTTGCTGGTCAAAACTGGCAAACTTTAGGTTGATTTGAGCTACAGATATATCTTCAAAACCAAGGTTTGCATGTTACCTCTCCTTTTATGCTAACGTGTTTGCTTTTTCTCCTTCTATTGATTTAATGAAGTATATTCCAACACCAAACACCCCAATATCAACAAGAATATTCAAGTTGGCTGAAAATTTTCTAACAGAAAAAATTCTATTTGGAAGATGTCTCACAGAAATTCAGGTCTTTATCGGCAAATTATAGTATCCACTACAACAGTATTTATGCTGGTTTGTGTTTTCTTTTCCTTCTTCAGTCATAACGAGAGTCTCTCTTTCTCCACAACCCCTTTTACTGTCAAGCCCAAGAGGTCCTTTCTGCTCACGTTTATTATCATCGAATTACAACACATGATGAAGGAGTGCATAAATCTATCCCTAAAACATGATTGTGAAATTCCAGAACTAAACACAAACCTGAACAACTGGAATTACCCTCAAGCTAGAAATACCATTTTCCAGCCAACTTCAGTTAATATATGATATTAAAAAACTATTAGTGTGCAACCCCACTTTATAAACAATAGCATCTCCATCCTAATCGTTGTGAAATGAGACACATTTGTTAAAAGGAAATATCTGAGAACATGAAAAAAAATAACAAGTTTCTGGAGTGCTTTAGGCGTCCTTTTTCTCCTGTCCTCTCCTGAAACGTACTGGTAAATGCTTGCTAACTGTTCATGGAACTAATTCTAGAAGTCATAAGATGCTATAAACAAACAAAAAAGGTGGTTCTTTGGAATAATTTTTCTGCATGGCTGCTAGCAGTTAAAGTCAAGTACCATAAAGTCAATTCAAGTGGAGGTGATGGGAGACCTAAGAAAAAGACAGGTGTGGAGAAAATACAATAAAATATTCAGTTGGAAACATCTGGCATTGACCAAGGGGTCAGCTAGGAACCTAGCTGCCTTGTTTCTTTTAGTATACACCTATGTATTCAAATTATACAGTATTTTAATATCTGGACTCCTCCAAACTACTAAATTAATTCTTAGGACTAAATTACAACTGTCTTTTTTTCAGGGTGGGGAGAGGGGAAATTTGTTCAGTTAAATATCTAAATACCACTTTTCTCTTTTGCTAATTGATAGGGAGAGAGAAACACCAATTAAAAAAAATAAATTTGCCCACCCATATTTACAAGTAATGTATAAACATGAACTTTCAGAATATACAATTGTGGCTGTAGATTTACTCTATTACCCATCATTTTAGGATAGCCAACAGTCCTGCCAAAGTTTAGTCCCTGAAATGCATTTTCTTTATTTCCTATTTATTGCTGTCTGCTTCTAAAATGTCATTCCCTTGAGAAGTATTCCCTCATGCTTATTTAGACGTTTTAAATACAGATAATTTCACAGAACATTTGTGCTGCTTATTATCTCTACGGCCATGTGCACACATATTTTAACACAATCTTGGGTAGGTCTATAACCCTGAAACCATTCCTCAAAAATATTTTGAAGACAATATAAATAAAATCTTTGAATCCATATTCATGTATTACAATTAGCCTTAATACTTCAGTACTTATTCATCCCCTGCACAATGGTCCTATCTTTACACACAGTTTCCCTTTCATGCTTTCATCTCATTTACAGTATAAATGTCACCATTATAACTAATAATGAAGCAGATACAATAGGAAAAGAAAGGACTTAATTGTGCTGGAACAAATAACTAAGTAAATCAGCCCAGGTAATTAGTAACCACAGAGCGTATTTCCAAGTGTTTGCCGGATCCAGCTTTACTTAAGACAAAAATGGAAAGCAGGAGGTGGATGATAGCTGGGAAGCAGGCAGGCCTTGCATGAAGATCATTCTAATGAGAACTCCAGTCATGCATTGGAACAACTTGAAAAGAAACACAAAGTCATTTCAAATCATCCCAGAGATTCAAAGGCTGAAGCCACTGTTGAGCATGGACATTTTATCATTGCCACTACAACTTAAAGAAAGCAGCATGTAAAATTAACTTATTTCAGAATGGACTTCCGCAGAAAATTGGCTTATACTATCTGTGACCTAATTTTCTGACAGTGGTAAATGCCCATGGTTGATTCATTTAGTCAAGGAAGAATTTTTCAGACCTGTAATTTCCTGAGCCACTTAATCTCTCCTTTGTTGAAGGGGTTGGTAGAGCTCTTTTCCAAAACTCTCCACATGTACTATACCTAGAAGCATAACATGCTCCTAAATACTGGAATGAAGACAAATAGGAAAGAGTGCTCAGCATTTTGTAAGTTTTGTATGTATATATAAATCTAACTAAAACTAGGGATGAACTAATGCTAAAGCCACTTGTAAATCAAGGAGGGTATACTCCTAGTCCTCATAGTGTACAAATGCACACTCACACAAACAGAGAAGAAAAAAAATACATATATAACTACTTAAATATGAAAGCACGATTCCACTTGATCCCTGACGCTGAATTGATTTAAAAATGGATTTTACATCTGAATTTATCCATTCCAAAATATGCTTCATACCTGTTGCATTTTAACATATTAGATTTACATATAGGATTTAACATACAAGATTACAACAATATGCACATAAGATTTCTGTGGTTTCTTTTTTCTACTCCTACCTGTGCACAAAATCAGTATGACTTAGTTTTTTGACAATGTTTGCCAAGTGTGCAGAATAACAGAATATAGGTTCAAAGAAGGACAAGCAATGAGCCCTTTGAAGTTGTTATTCTTCGTCTAAAAAGATACGATAGGTTATGGGATATGCAGGCTACATAAAAATGAAACATCTAGGTTGATAACTATCTTGTTGCTAATAAGACCATGAATAGGTTACATAACTGCCCCTAGTTTTGTATATGTGACATTATAATACACTAATTTTGCACTTTAGCATTTAGCTGAATTAGAACCAAAAAATCACATTAGATTATAATTTCACGTGTGATTTATTTTTAAAAATCTGAAACAATTGGTCATACCTTAAAAGCATCATACTGAATACAGGATATAAATGAATTATACTTCTATGTGCTTGTGATGAGTAGGCTCCATTTTGAGAACGTACATTTCAGATGCTCAATACGTCTTCAAAGCTGTTATGACAGTTCAGTCTTTATCTGTGGGGTGGGTTGACCTTTGCAAGATGCCAGGTGCCCACTCAGCTGCTCTCTCACTCCCCTTCCTCAGCAGGACAGGGGGACAAAAGAAGATAAAAAAGCTTGTGGTTCCAGATACAGACAGGGAGAGCTTGCCAACTACTGTCATGGGCAAACCGGAACTGACTTGGGGAAAATTAGTTTAATTCATTGCTAGATAAAATAGGTTTGGATAGCGAGAAACAAAGGCAAATTAAAACAATACGTTCCCCCCACTCCTCACATTTTCCCAGGCTCAATGTCATTCCCTCATTCCCAACCTTTCTACCTTCACCTCCCCCACGAGCAGTGCAGGGAAATGGGGAATGTGAGTTGCAGTCAGTTCCTAACACTTCAGCTCAGCCGCTCCTTCCTCCTAACATTTTTTTTCTCTGCTCCAGTATATGTCCTTCTCACAGGCTTCAGTCTTTCAGAATAAACCCGCTCCAGCATGGCTCCTCCAAGGGCCATGATTCCTTCAGGACATGTCCACATTTCCAGTTTGAGTTTCTCCATAGGCTGCAGTGGGGGCTCTTCAATGGGCTGCAGAGGAATACCTGCTCCAGCCTGGTCTCCTCCACAGATGCTTTGGTGCCTGGATGACCTCCAATCCTTCTTTCACATTGGTGTTCACAGGGTTGTTTCTCACGCTTTTTCCCATGCTCTTCACACTGCTGTGCAACACTTTTTACCCTTTCTTCAACATATTTTCCCAGAGGTGCCACCAGCTTGGCTGATGGACTTAGCTGTCTCCTGCAGTGGGTCAACTGGAGCTGGCTGGATCTGTCTCTGTCTGACACAGGACAGCCTCTCGCCTCCTTCTACAGAGGCAGCCACCCCACTACCAAAACCTTGCCACAGACCCCTAATACAACCTAAGACTTAATCTAATATTTTACTTGTTTTATATATTACCTGCTTCATATTTTATTTTATATATCAACTATTTTACCTAATATGCAACAATAATATTATTTATCTGAGGGACTGGAATTTCTAGTATCTTGTTAAGAGCTTATTTTTTAAAAAATCTACTGATTTTCTAGTAGAAGATAGATGGAAAGCTGCAGCTGAAACAGAGCACTTAATGTACTCAGCAATTGCTAGTTCTTGCCCAGGTCAGATCACTCCCACTGTATAATGCCCTTTGTCTTCTAAAAAGGGAAAAATGCTCTGGGAAACAGAAAATGATCTAGAGAAAAATCATTGTGTAGGCTGAAAAATAAAAGATTTAATGGTGCTAAATAACAGCACTGAAATAAGTTGATGTGGAATTACTCCTTCAAATAGCCATAACATTGCTTTCATAAAAGGCGTATAAAATTTTGCTTATTCTCCAAAATTATCTGTATTGGAAATAAATACCTGAAGCAATATTTCTTTCAACCTGAAATACCAAAGAACGCATTCGACAGAATAGAAATGCTCAAAACCACTTTGTATAGCTGCCAATAAGCAGTTTGACACAAGCTTCAAAACCCCCCTGTAATTACCTTTCCCTTCTTTTCATTGTTCTGAAGAATTTGAGAGCTTGACTGAATGGCAGGTAAGTCCCACCAAAGATCCATAAACCAACTCTACTTATCAAGTGTTTTTGCCATCATGGTATAAGTTGGCTCGTGTACCTTTTGTACAGCAGCATTCATGTTTCAGGCACAGAAATCAATATTGCTTTTATGATCTACAAAGCCTAATATGCTTTAAAGGTAACTTACTGCTCCCTTTCCACATCGGTTGACATTATCCAAAGTGTGTCAGGGAGTCCCCAGTGCAGGCTTTTTCTGCCATACAATGTGCCTCAAGATGTTGACTTAGAGGGAAGCAAATGACATATGATGTACATTTTTCTTGAGAGAGCTTACTTAATTCCATATCAGATAAGTGAAAAGGTGATACTTGGAATTTAAGACCAAATGAAAAAGTATGCATTAAAAAAACCCCAAACAAATGGAGTGGTAAAAGAACCTGGACCTCAAAACAAAGAACAAATCTAACCATCTCATACAAAATATTAAATGTAGAAAGAAATAAGACTTCTTTGAAAAAAAAAAAGTTCATTTCCGTATCAGTCAGCTAATGTTAGGCAAAACCCTACGTTAATAGGGTTACCCTTAGTAATACAACAAGCTGTGGTTACTTACTGGAAAAGGAACTGCCTGCCAGCAGTGGCTGAACAATTAAAGGTTTTGCATGAGACTGTCACTGGGCAGAGGCAGAGATGGCATTTGAGTGCACGGCTCAGTTTACTCGAGTACCCTTGCAGCATATAAACAAGAGGGGAAATAGCAGAGCAGCTACCGTAAAACGGAACCAGAGGAAAGCGGTTACCCTAAGAGGCCAGGCTCCAACCCAGGTCACCCAAGGGAAAGTCTTGGTTTCAGCTTGTATATTCACATATGCAACAAGCTTTGTAAAGATGTAACAACACCGTCTCACACCCCTCCGCCCTCCCCCGAAATGTCCTGTTGAATAGAGGAATCAATTCTTTCATTTCTCTCTTTTCATTTTCTTACTTAAGCAGGGTGACGGTACACGACTTCTGCTGCTCATTTTCCTCCAAAACATTCTGAAAACTGTTTGTGCAGCCAAGAGAGAAAACTGCAGAGGACCTGGCAGGATCTTCCTGGTTCTCTGGCTGCTTCTCTTTTGGTCTGAGCATAATCAAAGCCTTCTGAGAGGACCTACCCTGAGGCATTTGGTGGTATGTCAAATGACCCCAAAGCTACCTCAATGGGTGGCAGTGAGTCTACTCCGTCTTTACCACCTTAGACCCAGTGCACTGCCCATTTTTGATGGAAACCAGAGTCAGCAGAAGTACACTACTGTACAGAGTAAGATTTATCACAATTTTCACAACTTTACCCCCAACTTAGCAATTTTGTATTGTTGAAACACTGACGTAAAAGAGGATATATTATCTACCTCCTCCGAGGATCTAATTCCCCATCCCTGATGAAGAAGATAGTATGAGAAAAATTATCGGAGACTTACCTTGAGCTTGTTTAAAAAAAACCCACCATAACCAGCTGTGGGGCCATAAAGTGTCTAAAGCCTGGTTTCTGTCAAGCAGAATTGGGCATCACTGACCAAGACAAAGCTAGCTGCTCACAGCTTCATGGGAGCAAAAAGCCCTGACATTCCAAAATTGATTCATATGCCATCTTGATGTCTCCAGCTGCCAGAAATACTGTCTTGGCAAAGAAAAGGATTTTGAAAGTGGATCAAAAATTCTTCCTCTGAGTTCTCCCATTTGCTGACTATGATCATTGGTAATGCAAAAAGGTGCATTCATTTCTCTTGTTAAATTAGTATTTGCCATGGCAGTAGGAAAAATAGACCAGAGATAGTCTGAGAAGACTGTCTGAGAAGTCTGAGAAGACCAGAGATGGACTGAGAAGTAGGACATGAGAATTTATATAAACATCCTGTAAGACTGAAGTTCTAATAGTAATTTCAAAAATTAAAATAATTCTCGGACTTAGCCCATTCTGAGACAAATATTACTGTATTTAATTCTACCCAGCAACATCTCAGCATATCTGCATAAGGTTAGCCTTAAAGACCATTTCAGCAATTTCTGGATATTCACATTTGCAAACAGAAAGCTGCAAATAAATTAAGTAGGGAAATCAGAGTATAGTTTGTGGCTATTTGTAGCTAGGAAACCCAGATTTACGTAGTGAAATAAGAGCTAGTGAAACATACCTGCACCCTCTGTAAAGATTACTGGAGTACAGTAATGGCGTTGCCAAAGGCAGGAAGGGAACTGCAGCCTCTGCCCCAGGGCCACTCCGTGCTGTGCGGGCTCTGTATCATACGCTCCCTTGCTCAAATCACCCCAATACCTTGGGTCCGGACCTACTAGCAAGCCCAGCTCAATAGGCCAAGCCTACAGACATCCCATCTAAGGTCTCTTTTATTTGCCAGCCACAGGCTAATATGTACCTACAAAAAGAAATCCCCAAACCAAAAATCAAACCACTAACATCTTTCACTATATGAACAGATATTCCTTCATGCACTTTTTCCGTAGTGAGATGGTGGAGAACACAGCCATTATTTGGGAAAGCCATGGCCTCATCTGCCTTCAGCACAAACAACCAAGCTTTCCCTAGTAGGAAGGCAAGAAGATTTTAGGAGTATTGTTACTTAGGCACATATAAGCATCAGCTGAGATCAATATAAGATAGAGAACATGAGCATAACTCAAGAAGATATTCATTTGTATTTTCAAAGTGTCAAAAAAATTCCAAATTGTTCTATGACTGGAAAACACCACCTTTTAAGCAACTGGTTCTCATACAGTCATTCACTTCTAAAAGATTTTTGTAAACAAAGCTTTATTAAAAATCAGTGCCTAATAAAATCCAACATCCTTTTATTCAGGAAAACATCCTTTCCATTCAGGAAAACTCATTTCAACTGCAGCACACAAAGCAATTCATTTGCAAAAACCTCTGCTCTGTTCAAACAAGAGAATAAATTATGTTTTGTACCACATGTAAATGAGACTATAGAAACCGGACTCCTCCTATTAAAGACTCTTCCACACACATGAACACCTCTGAAAGGTCCCTTCCAACCTAGACAATTCTATGATTCTATCTCTTTCTTTTTAATAAATATAATTGTTCTAAGTGGTAGGGTAAGATTCAGACCTTTTGTGCAGCTGCTCTTCTCCAGGGTGATAAAACATTATTACTTCAGATGCATCGCCTCATTAGGTTCGAAGAAATTTGTTTGGACTGACACTGTATAAACATGTTCTTGAAATAGTTACTACGTCAGTTTAATTCCACTCTTTAATTTACCTTAGTGCAATTATAACCAACACCATAGAAATTAGTTGAGAATAAGCAGACCAGATCCTTGACCAGTAAAAAGGTATTAGAGCTTTATCAACCAGTAGCGTTCTCTTTCTGTCCATAAAGTTGTCACACATTTTTTCCATTTCAAGGTATATAAAAATATTTTTCATCAATTAATGATCATATCTGATACCTCAATTGGGAAAAGTCAGAGCTGCTAATTTTTTCTTTGGTTGAAAGCCCAGTAGGATACTAATTTTTTGGTAACTATTTTAATTAGAGCTGCTGATAACAGCTTCAAAATTTTGACTTGCATTTTATTTTCAGGATGTTTCTTGTTATCCATCTTGCCTTTTCTGACATACCACTTATTTTCATCTTACATTCTTTTTTTCTCTTCAGCAGTAACAGTAAAAACCTGATGAATCTCTTCTGGTTTCTGGAATTAAACTCCAAAAGGACTCAAAAGACACTTTCACATTCAATGGAAAAATGGCGAGATGTGTCATGGGGGAAATAAAACATATAAGGAATAGTGTTGCTCACATAGTTATTCGGTGAAGCTCACAAATACTGCATAGGTGTGTAAAGGATAGCTCACAAAACTCTGCACTGCATATTTTTCAACTATGCTAAAATGTTTTCTCTGTTCTTTTCCTGATATTTCTCCACCAACTATTTCATGATGAAGCAAATTCAAGAATATGCTATGCCTGTAAACTATACTGGAATGCTTAATTCTAGAAACAGATAATGTCATTTACTTTCAAACACTGTCCTACATAGCCGTATTAATATTTCTTTGATAACTTCACTGAAGTAAGCTTTAAGTAATGTCATTCATCCCTAGATGGCTAATTTATTGTTATGTCTGTGGAAGAATGTTATCATCACTGTAATTGCATGAAGATTATGGTGTAATTAAACAAAAAATAACAGCAACTCCAGATCCCTCAGACAATCCATGAAAGTTAAATACCTTAATGGGCTTTCAAGATCAGTGTAAAAATGAACCAATCTCTCGTGCTATTTTATAATTTTCTTCAGCCTTCTGGGGAAAATGAATTAGAGACAGATTATACATATTTTTTGGCTTTTCTTTTGCTTGACTAAATTGAATGCACCAACCCATTTCTTCTTTCAGCCCGCAAAGTGGGCTATCTGAAAGCTAAACCCCAGAAGGCATAAGAATAACACTGTTTCTTAATTACATAACCTTACAAGGACTTCTTCTGTGTGTCTGTGCATGAGAGAAATAAGAAAAGGCAGCCAGAATCCTCATACTCTTGGCTGTACTTCTGTGTTATCTTATACAGATATTTAAAGGCCAGAACATCATTTTTTCACCATTATTTTTCCCCACTGCTTTGTTAATACTGAAAGCATTATCTGGAAAAATTGAGAATGTGTAATGTGTGTCATTCAGTAAATGCCAATAAGTTTCCCAGCTTGCTGTAGTTTTCCCACTACTCACAGTTGTTGTGAAAAGTATATGATCTGGTGGAATGTAACCCATTCTGATGACTATCCTATTCAATTCAGCAAAGGGATTTAGGGGATTTATGTATCATGAAACTCTTCCAGTAGAGGCTTTTCTTCTGACATGCCACAAGACATCCCTTGCCAGGAGGTTGTTAGATATCACTAGGAAGAGTACAGGAGCAAGAGAAGCACTTTTAAGTAAGGACACTGTGATGAACTGCAAACAACTTGAAAATTTAATTGTAACTTCTAATGACTCTAAATCGTAAATGCTCTCAAGTTCAGGAGAAACAAACACAGAGGTTATTTAGAGCCTGACTTGCATCAGTTCCTGTCTGATCAGGCGCATACTTCCCCAGAGAAAATTCTTGGACAGAGGCATGAAATACAGTATCTACTCGGTGAGATATCGCTATGTGATAGCTCCCAAGTGCCTCTCAGCCCTGGTCAAACAAAGACCAATGCGGTTCCTAGACAGGCCGGAACCAGAGAAAAGATATTGGCGGGAGGATTATCTTGCTTGGGCCGAATATCTTAGCAGCTGTGTCATTGCAGTAACCTTGGCACTTCTAAATCCTAGGATGAGGCTTGACTAGACGTGTTGGGGGGAAATCTAATTTTGCAGTCTCTTTCTGATATAAGTGTCTCTTCTACTGGTTGGGTAAAATATCCTCATGCCTGAACAGCTCTTGTCAGCAATAAACAAGTTTGAATGGAACTGAGGAAAATGGTCTTTTAATGTTTGAAAGCATTAAATAAAAAATGGTTCATCTTTGAATCAAACTGTTGTAATATCAATACAGAGTTTTTTCTTTTGCTGCTGTGTCTCTCTCCTCCTATATTGCCACGGAGTCTAATAAAAATAACTGTCATAAGCTTTTCTGCTTGCCCTGTTTATTCTCCTCTTCCTTCTAACTCTTAAAGCTAGCTCTTACCTGGAAAAATCACATGAAATGTTAAACACATGAATCGTGAATTTAATGAAAAATGAAAGACTTTCAGGTTATGACGAAATCATTATTTTCCAAAGTTTCAAAAAATTAAGTGAAGAAAAGAATAATAGTTTAGAAAAATGTTGAATGGTTTTCATTAATTTTATAGAAGTTTACAACAAAAAGAAAACAATGTTGCAGAAGAGAAAGATTATTTTTAGAATTTTAAAAAGTCTGCTTAAAATTACTGCATAACTGGTTCCTACTGTAGTAAATCACTGTTATTTGAAATAAAACTTTGGGATTATTAAGTATTAGATTAATTCCACACCCATTATATAAAGCTATTATATTATTTCTATTAATCCTTCCTAAATTATTCAAGTTAATCCTATGTATATAATATTGACATCTATCCATGTAAAACAACACCAAAGAACATGTCAGGGAAGACTGCAGGGGTTAGTATGCATTATTAGAAAAGTCTCAGAGAAGCCATTAAATTACATTTCACCTATATACATAAAAACTAAGATTGAAATAGCATGGCAGGAAGGAGTTTTTGCACTAGCAGGAAGCTTTTCAGAAGGGAATTTAGCTCTGTGCTCTTCTACTGCCAACATCCTGCCGTAGCTACGTGCTCTCTAGTTCCTTGTTTGCCCACCACATTTGCTCGTGCTGGACACAGAGTTCAGAGGGGACACAGTATGCATTTGCCTCAAGCAGGACCAGTCAGCAGTGAACATAGAGGTCGAAACAACAAGACAGAAGCTGGTAGATGTTCGCGTGCAACTTGGGCTTCAGGGGAGCAAGGTCGTGTGTATCTATTCAGAAAGAGGTTCTTGTTCACGCATGTTTCTCAGTTAAAGGCTGGGTGTACATAAGCATATTACCCTGGTCTCTAGTTCAACTCCGTATCCCCCCCTGCCCAGAGGAACCCTCTAATGCAGCCATTGTAAGGGAAGGCAGACAGCTCTGCCTCTTTCTGTGACTTAACCATGATGACTGGAATTGGATATACCACTCATCAGAACTCGCTGCACAATTTATTTCCCCCCTTTGTGAACTACCAGAGGGTAGTGCTTTGATGAGGAATCTCTACGCTGGGTCAAAAATAAATAAAACCCATCCCAGACCAAAAAACATTTTTGACCAAGATTGATTTGCTGGTCTACCTCTTACTGAACTAGAGGGAGGTTGCATGGGCTGGCGGGGGGGCAGGGGGGGCTGGTGAGCTGAAGAGGAATGGACAGCAAGCAGAGAAACCAATATTCAAACAGAATTGTAAGAGACACACCATATCCTGAAGTTGAAGCCACCAATTTTGGGCTTGTCTTTTCTTTGCCTCCTTTCTCCACTCATTACCTCATTATCGCTTTAGGCCACTCTCTTCCATTGTGGAGTGAATCTATGAAAACATCTGGCTTAGGACAACACCAGCAGAACAAAACAGAGAACAGGCAAAAATCTAAGTGGGTAAAAATTAGAATATATTAGTCTCGGTGTTTAGAGTTTGGGAATTAGCTCTGGTATCATCAGTTAATTCCCTTGTGTTTCCTCTCTTTTGCTGCATTAGTTTACATTAAAGCAAATTACATTACATGAAAGCTCTGTATTCATCTGTACTTCAAAGCAGACAAACAAAACTTCTGCAAACTGGTGGGGAAACGGACCAATTTCCCTTTGATAAAGGCAAAGATTGCCTGGATAAAGCGTTCCTTTATTATATTTAAGTTTTTACAGAATTTCAATACAAAACACCCTCATGAGAAATATGGATATTCATATACGATTTAGTAATACATGATGGCGATAGAAAAAGCAAAATGGCGATAGAAAAAGCAAAATGTCTTTCTCAGTGTCAGTTAATACAGGAAGATATCCACTCGGATCCAGAAAGATTAAATTTTCTCTAAGAAAGTACCTTAACAAAGGACCCATAAAAGTATCAGGAAAATCTGTAGTGTCAAACTGGGTAATTGCACTCTCTTTTAGGATTAATTCTTTTAATCAGATGAAAAGCTTTTCCGTATCTTCTTATTAGGACAAAACCTGTGCTATATCACAGTTCCACCAAGTCCAAGGTATAAATAATCTGATCAAAAAGAATGAATGGAAAAAATATTCAATACCAGTTTGCACCAGCTGATGACAAACTTCTGCCCTGGGAAGCATACTAACCTCCACTCTGAACACAAAGATTGCAGTAAAAGTAACAGCAGTATGGTTGTAACTTTTAAAATAGTGTTTGTGGGGGTGAATAAGGGCTCTAAAGAGAAGGGTGAAATGATTTCTCTTATGGTCATAAAAAGAAAAAAAAAACAAAACAGGAAAAGTCTTCGGTTCCAATTCAAATAATGTTTTTAAAATGTGGGTTGCCCCTTAAAGAAAAAGAATCTTAGCAGTGGTGAGCCTGTGTTGGAGTTGTGCATGCAGAGGTTTAGGAGCACAAGGGAATGAATCCTTCCCTCTGAAGGCTTCAGAACCGTAATAACCCATCTGTTCCATACAGTAAGAATGTGGAAATGAGCCATGGCTGGGCAGTTGGTAGCATGTAGCTGTGCTGTTCAGAGTTCACTTATCGTAGGCATAAATAGTCAACAGTAGGAAGCCGATTTGCCTGCAATCACTGCAAAGCCCTTCAGCAATACAGTTCTGCCAAGTCTCATGGCTCTATTTGTTAATACATTTTTAACAGGCTGAAGTGTAGAGTCACCAGAGGGATGCACGTGCTGTGATGAGTAGCTGTGGATCTCTGGACACTTTACTGTACACTAGCATCAACCCTGCTAGGAAGATGCCTTTAATGAGTGAATTCTATCCCAATGCCTTGAAGCATTAGAGTGTGTACTAACAAAAGCATGAAACTGGGTTTGTGTTTCTATGCCTCAGTATAATACACGTAAAACCACACATGGTTCACGTCTTTCAGAGGTTTGCAAATGACTGGAAGGGTCACCCTTCATAAAGTCGGTACAGCATGCTATATGATCTGAAAACAACTCTGATTGAATGACTCAGATTGCAAATGTTTTGTATAAGTCTTCTGACAATTACCTGATGAGCTTAAATATGACAATTGGAGGTAGAGTCGTAAGAAGTAAACAGAAAATGTCTTTAGACTAAACTAGACAAAAAATTAATTTTAAAAGGGCTAAGATCTTAAGTTACAATATTGTTCTGCTTTGTGGAAGATGTATCATGCAACACACACTTCACTCTGATGATAAGTGTTGGTCATTTAATCATATGGTAAGTTACAAGCAGCAGTAGGATATCTGTGGCAAATACCATGTAATTACAGGGAACATAAACAGTGATCCCTGCCTTCTAAACCAAAGGTCAGGTTACAACATAAGTATGTTCAAACTTACTAAAAGTAATCATCACTTGTGGCTGGATGGTATTTGCCACGAAAAAGCCATTTAGGTTCTGCCCAAAGAAAACATATTCATTCCTTTCAACATTAGGAGCTGGTGAAGCAAAGCTCTAGCCCCATGACTCATCACCCATCCAAAAGATGAAAGTTATGGCAGGAGAGCTAGAAGACTACTCTTACTGTATGAAGCCTCAGACAGACATTAGCTGTAATGAGGATAAGGCTGTTTCATCATGCTGTGGTGGAAAATGTCTATGTGCTGCATAATGTCTATTTTGCAGCACAATAGGCTGCTCTTCCCATCAGATGACAGCTACAGAAGAGTGGTGACATTTTTTTCCATGTGCATTTTACCCACTTCCTTTTGAATGAATAACAAAATGGAGAGTACGGATTAAACCACCAAGATGCAAAAGAAAATGTTGCCTCCCATGAAATCTCAGAAGGTAAAATATAGTTTTGTTCACATTCTGCTATTTTTTTAAGAAATGAAGTTCCTGAAAGATTAAATTCAGGAAGCATGCACGGGCAGATGAAGGAACAAAACTGCTTTCAGCTACCACCTGCACTCACAGTTGTTTTCATTGTTGGAGGTCATGAATGGTGGCAGAGGGAAATGGAGACCCTATGCATTTTTCTACTTCATTCAGCTTGTACAAAAAAAATGCTGGTTCTATTTATTTACCTTGAAAGTGTATAGACATACGTTTTGACATGCTTCTGGCTGCTGTCATGGCTGCCATGGCTTCATTAGGGAACTCATCATTACTTTTACTCTTGTCTAAATTTTATACCCCAAAAGCTGCTACTTTCACAAGTTGCATTGATAAACAACACATGCACTGAAGACACTAATAAGATGGAGAAAAGTAGACACAGCTGCAGGGCAGAGCCAGGCTCTCTATACAGGCAAGTGAGTTGAGGAGCACACTGAAGCCATGAGTGGCTGTGTCAATCAACCTGAAGGACACAGAGGCACAAAATTTTTCTACCTCTTGACAGAAAAGCCAGAGCTGTGAGAGCGGTGAGAAGTCTGGAT
>KZ506807.1:16367-27778 GCA_002844005.1 Limosa lapponica baueri | reverse complement strand
AGAAGTCTGGATGTTACCAGGAGATACACTGAAGCAAAAATTCTGCAGACAAATGTCCTGATCCCGGGCCTCCAGATAGTGTTCTTACATTGCAGAAAAAAAAAAAAAACACATGAAAGAAGCCGTGGTATATCAGGCAAAACTCTGGAAAGGCAGTTTCCAAATGGCCATGTCAACTGTCTTCTATCACCTGAAACACTGCATGAGAGGCAAGTTCAACACAGATTTTTAAAAAGTCGTATTTCTTTCCCTAAATTCTCTCTTCACTGCCCATCTTCCTCTATTTGCAGATGAACTTTAACTACAGCTCGTTACTCTTCACACAAACTCCAGTACTACGCAGAATAGGCAACACCTCAAAAAAAAATATCACCGCTGAGGATTTCTACCAATGTGACTCATGTGACTTACACTGATTCTATCCATGTGTGCTCAAGCAAATAATGTGAAATGCCAGTGAAGCTCTCATAGAATCGTCTAGGCTGGAAGGGACCCTCGAGATCATCTAGTCCAACCATCAACCTAACTCTGATAAAAAACCAAAAGAAAATCATACAATCTCCCCCTCCTTCCCCCCACCCATTAACCCCCCTCGATACAGGGAAGCTTTGGACAGGTATACCATAGTATGAGTGCAACTATGTACAGATCCATGCTGTTGCTGCTCCTCTCCCTTCTGCAGATGCCTAAGGCAAAGGCTGCAACAGAACTTCTCTGGCAGCGCCTAAATTAAAGTAGCAGTCACTAGAGCACCATGGCTGTTGCTTTCTCTGACGCTGTTTGCTGAAATGATGGTTGGTATCAGAAGTTAAAGCTTTCCCCTTCCTACCTTCTTGGGGAAATGGCTTTGAAATCCCCATTGCAGAACAGAGTTGCTTGCCCTTTGCATACAGTACAGATGGCTGGCACCAGACCCCTGGCTTATACCAAAATAAACGGCCACTATGTGTTTATAACCTTGTCACTGATCTCGTACTAATGATCTTCATGCCACAGCCTTTTTGCCTCCAAGACTAGACTCACATTTCCTGAAATTCAGCTTCTCAGTTCTTAAGTCTAATGAACACACCAAGGCGATGTAAATCCACATCCTCATGCAACATACCGTCCCCAACCACTGCCCTGCTTCCACACCCCTCCTGAAAACTAAGCCAGCAAAAATACTGGAAGAAAAGTTTCATTACTTCACTGTATTGCAGCCCAAGCACTTCAGCTATCATAAGGACAGTGCCCTAAAAGTAGCCGGCAGGGTCAGCAGCGAGTGACACTGCTTCTTCTGTTGGCTGTGCAGGCTTATGCCTATTCAAAGTCTTTATGAACTTCCAGCCTTAGACTGGTCAGCATGATTAACATTACTTTGCAAATCTCTTGAACTTTCAACTTCCACTTGAAACTCTAAGGTGGCTAATCAGACTTCTAAAATTTTTGGCCTAAATTGCATCTAACAAAAATTTTTACTTCTGCAAGTGTAAAGTAAGAATAAATCTGCAAGTTAGTCTTTACCTTTTTCTTCAGTTCTAGGATGACCGAATGACCTCTTTCTGAACTCAAATCATGTGCCTGCAGGTCTGAGATAGCTAAAAACCCTTTCTCAATAGTGACTGAAAGATGCTTCTGACAGCAGAAGAGACATGCCCTAGAGATAGGTTTTCTTCTTACTTGCAGATACACAGATGCACTGATGAGGCACGAGGAAGCAATCGCATGGTATGAAAATTCTGGACCTGAATGTTTAACTTTAGATCAGCCACAAAAGTAAGCCATTAAAGAAAAAAGGAATATTATGATTATAACAGGATACTTAAAAACACTCAACTAGAAAACTTAGATAGGATCATAAACCTGTCTTTCATTAGATATGTTTCTCTATGGTGGAAACAACATTGTTTCTTAAGAAATCTTAGCCCCGCACTTTATTTCAGCTTTTGAAAACTCATTAAACCCCACCATGTTGAAAACAATGGCTTATAAATTTGATTTAAATGAATCCCAAGCCATTTTGCAATAGTAAAAATGCAGGTATGCCTCTTTAATTCTAGTCACTTACATAAACTATAGAAACAATAGAAGGACCAAGCTCCATCAAAAATCCCCATCGAAAGAGGACTGATGAATCCACAAGATGGAATCACAAAAAAAGGGAACTCAACTATTCAATTTATGTTAAATATCAAACCTAAATACCAAAACTTATTTGCACATTTTCTCTTCAGCACAACATATCCCACTTTCACAGCAGAGATGTGCAGTCAAAAATATTTCTGCAGTGACAATTTGTTTTCAGCCACACTTAAGCTTTCACTTGGGAATGTGCCATTTGCTTGGTTTTGCACATTTCAGCCTCTTACACAATGTGTGAGTTGTGCCCTTTCACTTGACCTGCAAATTAATGAGCTAGGAAAACTCATACGTTCTAGAACAAGTGCCAATATCAGCTAGTAGGAGCACTTGGGTGAAGCCCAAATGAAACTGCTGCGTTACTTTTCTTTTTCCCTCTAAGCGTAGCAGACAAAATGCATACATACATCATACATAGCATACATCAGCCAAGCTCAGCAAACGTTTTTAGCCCAACTTGAGACCCGATGGATACATCCTTCTGAGCAGCAGAAGGACGCTATCTTAACAGAGCACACACAGGTACGGCTGGTTCCTACGACAGTATGGCTCAGCTCCCATCAAGTTAGTAATGCGGAACATAAAGCACAAGTTGTCCTATCACATGTTAGCAAGAAAGCTGTAATGAAATCTATTTTAATCAGTGAAAAAATTTTCTTCCTGGATATCCCAGGCACAATTTTGCCAGGCCCCTAACAAAAAAAAAAAAAAAAAGCTGGAATCTCATGGGAACTTACCACTGAGAAATGACATCTTTTGGTCAAGCCAAGCACGACATCAGCGTTTCATTTCCATGAGACTACAGAGGAAAAGTGGCCTTTTTCCAAAATTCTATCTAAATTTCATATGTAAACCCACCTTGTTCGTGCTGTGTTCATAGGGACTCCTTGGGAAAACCTGCACGTGCATGTACAACATTTGTTATTCATAGCAGATAGTATCCACTTTTAGCAAAACTGACTGCACAGACAGAACACAGGGCAAGAGTAATAGTTGACTTATCTAATTCATGCAGTTCTTGGGTGACATTCTTCACTGGATTTACACCCTTTAATTTTATGCATAGTCAGCCGAATGTTTTCTGAATGAGGTGCCAGAAAAGAAAGTACTCAGCTGATCTTTTGGTACCTTAATAAAAGTTGGCATGATTTACCAAAGTACTCCCTGCTTTTCCTTCCTGTCAGCGCTGATGAAAGGAACTTAAGATACCAATGGTGCAGATTTAGCTTTTGCAGGGTACTACTTGCTACTCAGTTGCATATATTGAATATTTCATCTTGACTTTTCACTGCTACTGATCTGTTTGTGCTTAGATAAATTTTCCCTTACTGTCAGTTCTCAACACATCACATTTCAAAGTCTTTTTCTTTGCCATCCTCCTTAATCTGAGCAGGTCTTTCCTCAGGCACTTGCATTGGTCTTTTAAATACTTAAACTCTGTAATCAAGTCCTCTCATCTCTCTCAAGGCTGCATATTTTCAATACATTGGGTCTTTCCCCATGAAACAGGCTTTCTGATCTCCAGGTTAGAATTGTACCCTTTTCTGCTACTGACTTTCTGCAAGAATTTTAATACTTTTTATGAACTTCACTGCTTAATTTTAACTATGTATTTCTATCTGAGGGATTTTGCAAAAAGTGCAGGGCAAGGGATTCTGTTCCTAACAGAGCAACTCTTTTGATTTTAACTAATTATCTGTGTTATGCAGCCTGCATACTTCACAAAATTTTTGGCAGTATTACCATACTGTGGGTTTTTTTTTAATCTAATTGTTTTTTACATTTAATGGCTATTTCACCTCTTGCATCAAGCACGCTACCAAAGGTAACTAGAACAGCACGGGACTACTAGTTCACGTAAGTTGCTTTTATCTGCTGCCCCAAACACACGTCCAATTGCTGTGCATTTTCCTGTCCCACTAAGTCTCCTGCTGATGACATCTTCCATCTCGCATATTTTGACACTGCACTTCAACAAAGGACTGCTTGTTTTATTTATTGGCACATTTACAGTCTTTTCTACCAGACATCTGAGAACCTCGCAGGGTTGAGATAAATCCTTTAACTTCAACAGGTGTAACTCACTCTCTTACCCCATTTCTTAGAGCAAAGGTCTGTTGGTAATATATTCCTTTAGTTCATCAGGTATGACCTGCTCTTGGTTTCTCATCAACAGCCTTTTAATGTGAGTGAATTCCTATACCAGGAGCAAAGTGAAAACGTGCTGGAGTGCTACAACGTTCTGCTATGAAGATTTACTTCAGGCAGTGACTGTGACTTCTGAAACAGCAGATAAATAGGAAGAAAAATGGTGTCCTAGTGCGTAAGATATTTGTTATTAACCTGCATAAGAAACCTCCCTGCCACATTATCATTTGACTACCCGAGGAAGGGAGTTGATGGGACATTAAGAATTCATACTCTCACATTCAGGCACTACCGTATATTTACCCTGTCATAAAGAGTCTCATAGAAAGCTCTCCTGGGTTTGCATACTGCTTTTCACTGTGTCAAGCTTTTCCTTCATTACATTGGCTAAGGAGAATCCAATTTTAAGTAACCTGTTCCTGGAGCTTTAGTTTGTTTGGAAACGATCTTTGCTCAATGTGACATACTATATCCTCACCAAACGTTAATCAGTTAAGTGCCTGCTAGCTCTGTACTCCTTTTTTTTATTTGGTTTTTTTTTTACGTTAGTGCTGCATAACAAAGCCTCTACTACGTATAATAATGAAAATGATACATCTTCCCCAGTAGCAGGACCTCAGATGAGGAATACCTTTCCAAATGCAATCAAACTCATTGAAACCAGACTATGTTGAGATATAGATATATTATAAAACTAAACTTTTTTGCAAAGGCATCCTCAATCAACACCATTTGGAAAAAAAAACAAAACCAAAACTCACCAAAAAGCCTTTTACAAGTACAAAGCAAAAATTTTCTTTCTTGGAAAAAAAAAAAAAAAAGGCTATTTTGAACTTTGGGGGCTTTTTTAATTCCATGGATTTTAATTTTTAGTCTTTCCAATTCTAGTATCATAAGAGCATGTGCTATGTGCGTAAAATCAGTGGAATGAGAGTCACTGAAGTATATACCTAGATATACTATAATATTCTACTGCCGGTTGTTTTTTGTCTGTTTTCAGAAAATTAGCTGGTGAAAGTCAGATGAACGTAGTACTACCTTTGCTGACAGCAAGAAAGCACCAACAGTTGAAGCAAAGCTTTGTGAGATCCCTCCCATCACAGCTGGATGTTGTCAGGTGTCTTTCCTTCAAATTCTAAAACAACAAGAGTCTGCAGATAGATTTATAGCATGCCATTTACATTGAAATTTGATCTTAAACATAAATTTTTATTGCTGGTCCAAAATCACAGGTCCATTCAAGTGGTGTAACTGATTTTATTCATTTTAGATTTTTCTGGGCAGAAGTAGAAGACCGTGCCATTAGATAAATACAGTTTGGCAAGCTCTCATTTTAAGGTTAGATAACACCAACACAGAGACACATAACTCCAGCATTTATGAGATACTGAGTAATCTAAATATTGGTTGGAGCTCAGACTTCATGGGTTTTATTAGTTTGTTTGGGTTTTTTTGTTTGTTTGTTTATTTGTTTTTTAAGAGTATATACTGGGGGTGATTGACTAGAAAGGAGCTTTGCAGAAAAAGACCTGGGAGTTCTGGTGGACACCAAATTGAACATGAGTCAGTAATGGCAGGACACATCCAGAATGCTGTGTCCAGCTCTGGGCTCCCAAGCACAACAGAGATATGGAGCTACTGGTGCGAGTTTAGTGAAAGACTCTCCAGTGAGGATAGTCCAGCAAAGATAATTAAGAGACTGTTTAGTCTTGAGAACACAAGGCTCAGGATGGATTTCATCAAGCTACATAAATGCCTGAAGGGAGGGTGCAAAGAAGGTGGAAACAGAGCCAGGCTTTTCTCAGTGGTGCCCAATGGCAGGACCAGAGGTAATGGCGCATACTGAAACACAGGAGGTTCTGTCTGAATATCAGCAAGCACGCTTTTCCTGTGGGGGTGATTCTGCACTGGCACAGGTGGCCCAGAGAGACTGTGGAGTCTCCATCCCTGGAGATATTCAAAAGATGTCTGGACACTGTTCTGGGCAACCGCCACTAGGTAGCCCTGCTTGAGTTGGGGGTTGGACTTAATGACCTCTGGAGGTCCTTTCCAACCTCAACCCCTCTGTGATTCTTTTATGTTTAAAAATTACCTTCTCTATGACTGACAGAAGGCAAATGCGTGAAAGGCTATAATATGTATATTTTGTGACGCAGACATTAATTTTCAGTCTAATAAGAAATTCTGCCTGAAAAACCATCATTCAGTAAATAAGCATTTCGTGAATTATCTTTCCAACCTCAGCAGTTTAATGAGATCAAGCTGATATATTAGAAAACAGAATCTTTAATGGAGATCAAAGTCATTAAAACAGTAGCAGACGTGCTAAACTAATCCAGTCATGGTCCTTTGTATTTATTGCTGGACTATTAAAGTTATTATCACCCTCCCCATGGGGCACAACAATTTCATTCTTAAATTGTACTGTTGGAGAAACAGGAGTTACAGAATAGGGAAGTCTTACAGGATGAAGTTAGAGTCATCCATGAATAAAATTAAGTAGCCAGCTAAATTACACAAACTGTCTGTGGTTTGCTGATAACTACACTGTTTTCTTACTGCTTCAAACTTTACCTGCAGGTGAGGCACTGTTTAGATCACACCACAACTCTTTTATCGATTTTCTGCTGCGTTACCATGGAAACTTTCCCCACAAAAAAAAAGCACATCACGTTACAAATTCATACATACACCATGTTCATTTTGTTAATGGGTGACAGGAGGAGCCAAATCTAAATACTCCTTCATTTTAATCATCCAGTAACTGATAACAGTGCACTGAGTCCTATTCAGTAATTTTTCTTATGGCTATTTATTTTCTCAACCTTCTTACAAGGTTGAGAAGGTTTCCATGGATATCAATCAGCTCTTATAATGAGATTCTTCTACTCAATGTCTCCTTAAAGTTTCTCCACTCATTCATTACAGAGGCAACCATTTATTTGTTTCTTCCTCAGGTTTATTGCAGTGAAACCACTGGGCTAGAACCCACTTATGGGTGGTTGTGACACAGAATGGTTTTTAGGCCAGTGCTTTTAAATCGTTCATTTTCTTGAGCAGGTGAAAGGAAAAATGCTTTATGCAGTTATATTTGCTTTCATACAGTCAATCAGGGAAGCAGCCAGGCTTCAATTCTTTCTGTGGTAAGGACCAGTCAACATATACTCAGAATAACTGGAATAAATGGCAGTAGTTACTTTTGTGAAAAATGACAACAAATCACCTGAAAATTCCTGTGTTTCTGAAAACAGCTTCATACAGCTATCCTCAGCTCTTTAATTTTATCCAAGGATCACGTTACATCTGAATAAGGTGAAAATAGTGAATTAGTCTAATAACATGAAGATGACTTTAATGGATAAAGAAGTTCCTGCAATCCTACGGAAATTAAGTGGAACAAACAGTAACAGAAACGTAATGGGTCCTTCGCCTGAATGACTGTGATCTGCCTTGCTTCACTGAATCTACAAGGGCTTTTACCCTCTGACTACAGCTGAACCGGAAGGTCAGATGAATATTTATGAAGCAGGGATACCTACAGGCAGCCCATGGTTTGCTTGTTTCACGTTGCAAAATTCCTTTTTGCTGATCAGTCTACTAGTGAGTTTTCCTTGATCCCTGTTTTAAGCATATTCTGTGGTTCTGCCTCCCTATTATTACTGGAAATGCTTAAAGTAAAGTTTAAGTACCTAATTCCAAATTTTATTGCAACTCTAATATTGATTTTACATTAAATATCTACCTCCATGGTTTGTATATTTTAAATACATTGAAGAAGAAAATATTTTGGGCAAGACTAATTTATTACCCCTCTGCTTGGAGCACAGGATTGGACACAGTGACGTCTGAAGGCTCTTCTCAATCTGAAGTGTTCAACATTTCTATGATTATTATATGGCATGCAGAGTCCACAATCAGAGGTTCAGGTATTTTTTTGTGAAGGCTTAGCATAACATTCCATAAACAGAACTCCTCTGTCATCCAACAGCTTTCAGAGACACAATAGGTGGATGAGGTTAAACTGCATCACTGATTCCCACACTTGCCCAAGTCAATAATAAATCTCCTCAGGATTTTTGAGGAGATAATGTTGAGGTTTCAGCTAAAAGATTCTGTTTCAACCATTGTCTTAGAGCTTGAGAATATGCTGAAATATCGGCAGAAATGGGCTCCAGAATGAGCATTGTTAAATAAAAACAATATAGAGAAGAAGCCAAAATAACAGCAAGAAGACAATGAAGTGACTAGAGACAAGAAGGCAAACCAGGCTGAAGCTCCGAGACTGTCAACAGGACAAGACAACTTGATATAACGAGAGATGAATGTCCCTGGCCATGGCGGGTGGGTTGGAACAAGATGATCTTTAAGGTCCCTTCCAACCCAAACCATTCCATGATTCTATGATTCTAAATAAGATCAAGAATATATTTGTTGATTCATCTTTCTGAAACAGAAATCTAATGATGTATATGTATATCATGAAGAAACTAAAGAAGAGAAAGCAAACACAAGCCTGAGATACTCATGTCATTAAATTCAACAGAGAAAAAAAAGTATTTTTTGAAAAACTAATGGCTTGATCAATGCCCTTTCCTCCTACTTCCAGAGAGCAAAAAACTCTAAACATCCAGGATCTCTGTCAGAGGTCATCAAAGAACACAAACAGAATTACAGGTGCAACTACAATTAGGTATTATTACTGGAAATGAAATAGGAAAAAATATTAAAAATATTAAAATGCAGCAATCTAGTAACATGACCCTTTTTCTGTCTAGTCATACATCAACAATTGTAATGCTCTAAAATATGTATTTATACAGCTTATTACCATGACTTTATAGCAATTTAAACAAGTAACTTACATTTTTCATAATCCTGATGTCATATAAACAAACACATATAAGGATATGCTCCATCAGATGCATTTCCCCACGTTCCCAGAAACAGTTGTGTTAGGTTTTATTTTTCCTTTTTCTTTCCCTCCGGCAAAAAAATTACCCAAATCAATGAATTTTTTTGTGAATCTATAATCTTACTGAGACCCCATAAAGACACATCTCAATACTGTTCTTAGTATAGAAATGCCCACAAGCAATGTCTGGACACAGGCTATCTGCCTGGATCAGCTATTGCCTTTTTCTCCACAAAAGGATGGCCATTCAATATTAAGGTCAAGTAGACTTTTCAGGACACGCTGACCTCACCTAGTTCTTCACCTTTAGGAACTGTAAAGGGATTTCCATTTCCTGTGCATCAATGCACAAGAGATGCTAGTTGAGCTGGTTGAGGCTTTTGTGCTGGCTCGCCTGTAAGGATGGATTCCACCAGGTTATGCAGTTATGCAACTTTCTGTCATGCCAGGACTCATCTCATTACTCCAAAATACAAGACCAAAGAATGCACGATAATACTTACACACACAGAAACATGTGAGAGCAAAATATTTGTCTTTTGATTGATCTTTTGATATATAACTCAAAATCATAATATTATTAAGTGCACAGTTCCCGTTGTGTAGAAGCTAGGGACATCAGCTTTCAGAAAGACAGTGACAAAAAAATAATACTGCCAAACACACTGACAGAATGATGTTAGATTATTTGAAGTCAAAATATTCATAGGAGTGCTACTCTGCCACAGAAAATAATGATGAGATGAAAAGATCTCTGTAAAGCTATTCAAAATGAGCTCTCCTTTCTGCTACTCCTTACATTTTCTTTTGACTGAAGCTTTTTCTGGTATATTGTTATCTTTGGAGACCACCTGTTTAACACTGCTGTCCAATAAATATACTTTGAGTGCCTGCTGGATTAAAGGACAACTTGACTGCTTGCTAAACAGAATCTTTTTTCACACTGTCCCAATTTTACATTAACGTACTGAGGTGGCAAAGTTATTTGGCATAGTATCAAAATGCATAGCTTAATTGTTGCAATAAAAGCATCATTCTCCTACAGAATTGTTGTTCCGTTGCAATACAATTAATGGGCACACCAGACAGTTATGCATTAGTGAACATGCACTGGTAAGCTGCCTACCAACCCCGTGCTGGTGTTTGCTCTTGCAGTAAGCAAGCTTCCACAAGTCCAGGGAAGGCAACTGACTGCTGAGGGCAACACTAAAGCACTGACAAAGAGAAGTCAGTGTGCTCCCAACGAAAAGCCACATATAGCACCCTCTGACCATCCAACTACCTGTCATACAGCAGGAACACCAACAGGCAGAGAACTCACTTCAGAAGTTTCTCAAAGTTGAACCATGCCTTGTTAATGCCAGGTCTCTGGTAGCAGAGGACACTAGCTCTATGTTTTGGAGCTGGAGGATTACAGTTCTCAATCCTTTCTTTTGCACCTTAAGAACTACACTATTTTTTCTAAAAGGAACATTTTTTATCTATGTAAAAGAGGAAGAACAAGTTTAATATGGCTCATAGCCATCTACGATTATTGGATTTGCAAGACCAAAAAGTGTCTCTATTAGATGGGCAATTTCACGCAGACCACATCGACAAGGACATACCTCCCAAGCTGTTATGGAAGGGACAAAAGCTACCTTGCGTTCTCATCAGTGATCACTCATCTAAAGGAGCAAGGCTGAAAAAGCCTTTTCCCAGGGAACAGTTTTATATAAGCTACATGATGCCAAACTCAGCAGATTCTGAGTGACCCAAGAGGAGTGGCAAGTCAATAATGTTGCTTGCATTTCATTTCACAAGACATCGTCTAAAACAAAACCAGGAAAAACCTACCTGACTGTGGCATCCTGATAACATGACTACAAGGTAAAAATCCCCGACCATAAATGTAGAAAAAAATAGATATCTAAATGGGAAACACTGAATAAAAAAGCATGCCTTTATTAGTTTTCAAATTTTTGATAAGTTTGAAGTGCTTTTGTGAGTGGAGCTGACCTTTAATATCTATACTGACTGCCAAAACTACTAAATTTAAAAGACAACAAAATGCCAACACTGCTATACTTCACAACAACTACATTTCAACCTCAGAAATATTTGAGAATCTTCTTGACTACCTAGCCAGTACTGCGTTTTTGCCTGAAAGATGAGTAATTTCAACACCTGTGAAAGGAAAACACGTCATATGAGATTCATGAAAATTCTAATCCTTCCATCTCCCCAGTCTGAA
>KZ506806.1:82907-98767 GCA_002844005.1 Limosa lapponica baueri | reverse complement strand
CATTGCATTACTTTCCTTTTTAGGTCCTTCACATATTTAGAAACTTTTTACCATGTGGCTGACCTCATCTGGGCCTCTTTCCCAAACCTCACTCTACTTACTAATTAGTTTTAATGCCAGAAGCCTAGGGGTTTTTTGTTTTATTATGTTAGCCTGGTATAGCTAAGTTTTACCACAAGATAGATTTATAAAACCTTAAGTAGATCTTAGCAGATGCTTTCACTGCCAGGTGTCAAATTTATTCCTGTCAGGGTGCAGCCAATACTTTGTTAGAGGTAAAATTCATCCTCTCTTGAGTTATTAAAGAAGAATTAGAACACTGTTTCCCATACCTACAAAATATCCTCCCAAAAGTTTCCTTTTTTTGGGTTTTTTTTTTCACTATTATTGTTTTGGTCAAATTGCTTCATAATCTTATTACTTTTTTAGGGTACATATTACGTAGTATTTACTTTTAATACATTGTGTTAGTCACTTCTAGACCCTATTAAAACTTATTGTGACTGTCCAGTGATTTTCAATGTTTGTGGAAGTGCAGTAGTTTTCTAGACATGTGATACAAGATTGCCAGGAGACCTCTACATGAGCTTCTAATTCAAAGTTAACCTCATGATCTACAGAGGCTAATATGATCTTCTATAATTCACATCATTCCTGAGCTGTCCCCTTTTTGAATCTTCTTATCCTGCAGAATAAGCTTGTATCCACATTTTTTCTTCCTGTCCTAGATTTCAGCCTTTTTTAAAGAAGAAGAAGAAGAAAAAGAAGAAGAAAAAGAAGAAGAAAAAGAAGTGGTTAAGACAGTACTTTCCTTTGATGTTTTATTTATTGTGCCACCCTTGCTCTACTGGATGCCATTCAGGTAGTTTACTAACGAAAAGAGAATATAGTCTGCTGTCTACAGAATACAAGCTTTTTCCCCTTTTCTATTGGATATTAGGTGTGAAGTAGATGTGAAGTAAGTATTGCTAATTTATATCAAGCTCTGTAGAAATTAATTATCTCCAAAAGCAAATTGAAATTCTTTTTTTAGTTAAAGACCTTTTCTCTTTCAGTTTTCACAGGTTTTAAGAAAGCAATCAAAATTCTAGCAGCTGTAGAGAGAAAATGGTTTTTGAAATCATAACTTTTTAAATATAAATATTCTTTGATTTGGTATTTTAACTATGCAAAAAAATGTGCTTTTTGTCTAGAATACACTGTAAAAATGAGAGAAACAGCTTCTGGTCTAGGGAGCCAAGGAAATCCGGAGTGGCAAGAAAAGGAAGTGAAAAAAAATGGATGAAAGTTAGTAACTTCTAGGGAGAACAAGTGGCCAGGAATTGGTTGGAGAAAGGAAAAGCAAATAGAAGAAGTGAAAAGAAAATACAGAATAAAGGATTATACAGAGTTTTATAATGCAGAGTTTTTTCCCAAACAAACAAACAAACAAGAATACCCAGAATCAAAATAGGAAGGAATTCAGAGAACATGGGCTAGATTGAATCCATGTATCTCAGCTGTAGCCAAGCCTTGAACTGAACATTTAAGAAATGCTTCCTAGATTTTCCCAGAGAATTTTTTGGCCAATTCTTCAAAACCCAAATGACTATATTAATTATCTGTGGCTAAACATCTGGACAGTTAAATGATTTCTGGAAGCAAATTAAATCTTTGCCTAGTCATTTTATTCTGCCACTAATTTTGATTGGCCTAGTATTTCTGGCTTTATTAACAACATATTTTATTACAGTGGAGGGCCTATCTAATGAGAAATGGCAGAATGTTGGTTTTGAGGCGAAACGCAAGAGAGATCTGTGGATGAATTCTTTTCTATTCCTTCACCTATAGTACAAAGCATGGGACAGGACAGAAAGCAGAACATGATGCAGGTAGAAATGGTTTGTTCTCTTTTTTTCTCTTATTCTGGGCACATTGTAACAAGGACTTATGTAGGGGTTATGTGTTGAGCTATAAACTCCCATGGAAACCTGGAGAAGCTGTGCCCTTGTCAGAACATCATCAGCTACTGACTCATTACACACTTGAGCGAGAAAAGCAGGGGGGGAGCAGAGAGAGGAGAAACAACTGCAAAACTGGCTGTATGATTCTTGGAACATCTGTTTTGCAGCCGCATAGTGCCTGCCAATGGGCAGGCAGGATGCTGGGTCCAGGCTTTAATTTGGAGATCTGGCCAGTATAAAAATACTAATCAGTGCGCAGTCCTTTTAGGCAAAGGGAGAGGCATTATTAAAACACTAAACTGTCTGAGCAGTTTCTCCACTCTATTTTATTGGCTCATATTCAGTTATTTTCACTAGAAGAAGAATTTGATAGGTACCCTGTTCTGGGGGTACACATTCATGGTACAACAAAGCTGGGGAGCGACTCTCTATCAGGGAGCAGCGCGGTAGGACAATGGGTAACAGTTTTGAACTAAAAGAGAGGAAA
This sequence comes from Limosa lapponica baueri, assembly GCA_002844005.1. Lineage (NCBI taxonomy): Eukaryota > Metazoa > Chordata > Aves > Charadriiformes > Scolopacidae > Limosa > Limosa lapponica. Next base: position 96,337 of record KZ506806.1, on the reverse strand, counting down.
TTCAGGTTAGGTATGAGGAAGAAATTCTTTGCTGTGAGGGTGGTGAGACACTGGCCCAGGTTGCCCAGAGAAGCTGTGGCTGCCCCATATCCCTGGAGGGGTTCAAGGTCAGGCTGGATGGGGCTTGGAGCAACCTGGTCTGGTGGGAGGTGTCCCTGCCCAGGGCAGGGGGGTTGGAACTGGATGATCTTTAAGGTCCCTTCCAACCCAAACCATTCTGTGATTCTATGATATTTATGAATAGCCTCTGTGTGAAATTCAAAGAGTGGTTGCAAAGTTCAAGCAAAACCCACTCTTAGGTTTTAAGCTCTGGTGTGAAAGCCATTTAGCTACATGTGAAATGCTATGGCTGAGCTAATTTTTCCTGCCAGGACCTATGAATTCGTACAGAAAGCTGTGCTGTTGCAGTTTTATGACACATGGACCCCAGTCCACTCACAACCAGTCTTAACAGGTAGATGACCACAGATCATGCTTGATTACCTGTTTTGACATGTCTTGTGTTGTGTGGCTATGGGCCAAACTTTCAAAAATATCTGTGCCTTAGGATCCAAAATTCCATGCACAAATTAAGTACCACTGAATAACTTTGAGATTTTTGTTTCTAAGGGCCAGATTTGTAAAGATATGTAGGTGCCTATGCTCTCACTCTTACTTTTCTTTTAGTTTCTCAGTTATTCAAACCCTGAAAATTTCATGCCTCTGAATGCAACGAAGGGTTTGAAGACATGAAACAGCAAGTGGAACTGCAGCAGGTTGCCATCTGAGAGGGAAAGATCACTAAATAAAGGCAAGAATCCAAAATTGTCTAAACTACTAGGAAGTATCATTCTTTAGATCAGTCGCAGCTCCCAATACGTTGATCAGATTGTTTCAGGTGATTTAGATACATCTTCTCTGCTGTTGTCTTTAATAAGTAACTTCTATTCTCCTTGTCTCCTGCTATCTCCTATATTATAGTCTGTCACCTTAAAAATCTATGGCATTCTGTTAAACCCATGTCTATGCTGTTCATGCAGCATAAGTTGGATACAACTCAGTCTGCAGAACATTAAATGTTAAGTGTGCAATTGTTAGCCCCCTCCCCTCCTTCTTCATCTTATACACGCCCTTAAGTTCTTTCTAGCTTTACCCAAAAACAGTGTCTTTTCTGTTTAGTATAAAATATGGCTGTCGTATTTACTTCCTTTTATTAAAACTGCTATTCCTGACTAAATACATTGTAATTTTGACTACCTGGTATGCATTTGAATTATTCCCTATTGTTCTCTTTTGCTTAACACTTTATAAACCTTTTCTCTGCATCCTTCCCAGTTCTCTGTAGCCTTATTTTATACTTTTTTTAGAGTGTTCTTCCAGCTCCTCAGTCCAGATACTAATGTCAGATTTCTTCCTATAGTATCCCTCGTTTTCAGCAATCACATTTTTGCCTGTTTCCATGCCAGAGATCATACTGTGTTTTCATCCCACAGTTCTTCCCTGAGGATCTACTGTCATGCCAAAAAGAAATCAGCCAGCTAATAACGACAGCAGTTACAATTTTCTACAGGGTTTGTTGTTTTGTTTTTTTTTAATCTCATCCCTTTATCATTTTTGGGGGTGGTTAGTTCCTAACTTTTTTCCTTTACATTTGTTACTTTTTACTTTATCTCTAGAAAATGTTACTTACAAAAGCTGCTATGAGTTAAAACATACAATAGCAAGAGGGCTAGCATTCAGGCATTCTTTCAATGGAAGATATAACACATCCTTACTCATATAAATTTTCCTCAGACTTCTCCCATCTCACTCTTCCATATTTAACCAGAAATCATTGGTAAATCCCTTAAAGCCATCTGAAACTCTCTTCTAAATATACATGTTACTTTCTGGTCGAAAAAATACCTTCTGACTATCAAGTGTCGTTTGGTTTTGGGTTGAATCACAAAGGATGAAAATGATTTCTTGAGAAAATTTTCCCATTTTCACTGGGAAGGTAATTCTGAAAAATCTAAATAACCCTGATGAAAATAACTGCTTGTACAGTGACTCTGAAGCTGCTGTCCTAAAAGAAATGCCAACTATATAATTGGTTTTCCTTCCAGCTGGCGGGGGAGCCACAGGGATACTGCCAGAACTAATTGCTGATTATTATAAACAAAGATACATTTTATATAAAAACACAAAAGCAACCGAACCTTTTGTTCTCTAGAAAATGATTGTCATCATTAGGGAGTATAAGTGTTTATTTCTATGTGATAATATAATTCAACTAATATAGACTGTAATTGTTTTGAAAAAAAAAAGAGAAAAATAATCTCAAGTCAGCTTTGTGGGTGGGTGGGGAAATATAAACCCTGAATTGAACTTAATTGTTATTACAGATGAATGATTTGGGACTCATTTGTATGTGATTTGTTTTCTTCTGTTAGTTGTGTCTTACCCCTGCGTTATACATTTGAGCCCAGGTGTTATGACTTAATTTTTGCATCGCCCATGCCCTCTGTATTGCCATTAAATAGATAGTTACCAAATACCCATATAAGTAGCAAGTTCTAGATATAAAACTAGCTTAGATTTAATACTCACCCACTTTTTCTGTTTTTCTTTTTTTTCCGTTTGGATAGTCCACCCTGAAGCACTGCTTTTATAAGAAGTTTTTTATGTACATTTCTCTTACATATAGCTTTAAGGGGTAGAAAAAACCCTCTTTTTTTTCCTCCACTTCTTTTTTTTTTCTTTGAATGTAAAAAAGTGCCTTTTTCACTTTTTCTCAAGGACTTTGAAATGGGCAGTGAAGAATCATGTCCTAGAAAAACAATTTAAGTCCTGATTTTTCACAGTCTTTCCTAATGTCACCTTACTTCTAAGAGGTAACAGTTGGGCTTGGCGGGCTACTTCAGGTTTAACAGAAATCAAGATTTGAGTGGGTGAGATCTTTGAGATTTACTTATGGAACATCAATTAACTTGTTACAGAGGTTTTTGGATGCTGAATGCTGCAGAGGATAAAAGTATACTGGAAAAGTTGGTTTCTAATGTATTATGGCCTAAATTGAATCTGTAATGAAGATAAAAATACTCTTCCATACAACTTGTATTTTGTGTGTAGAAGTCTTTTGAAGATTTCAGAACTGATAAGGACTCAAGTTCATTCAGAGAATAATTTCTATAATTTTAATATAATTCATTGTGATTTCTATTGGCCTAAGTCATTAGAATCCACCCCAATAAAAGTAAAAGTGTGGCTTTCGGGAGCACACACACACACAGAGGCAAAAGCTTTTTTTTTGCATGTCATAGTTCCTGCAACAACTTCCCAGAGCTATACAGCTCATCTGCAAATGCATTTCTCTTTGTGCATAAGTACGATATACACATTGAAGGGAACTGGAACAAATTGGCACTTCATTCCACAATGGGAATAAAATATTTTTCCTGATCACAGCTTTTCCCAAGAACTAAGCAAATTAGGGAAATAAAGGCCATTAAGTAAAATTAGATTTTACGCTATTTAACAGGTGTTTTGGTCTATTTTACCCTGAGGGTAGATCACAATGCAGTCCAAAAAGTTAATTGTTCGATAATTGTACAGTTTGCACATTTATTTCCAGCAGTTTAGCCTATAGTACAGTTCTCTTAAACTTCTGTCATCTATCTTTGGACCTGTTCTTTCTTTAACACATCCAAGAATTATAAAGAATAATAGCTTAACTGTACTTTATGAGCATTTGCATTTGATATTTTCTGAAACATTGGATAAACCATCTGAGAAACAGAGCTGGAATCAGGAGCTATTGTAACAAATTTATATTCCTTAGGGCATCACTGAAAGAAGAAAAAGAGTATTCCCTGCTCATTTTCAATACAAATTTTCCTGAAAGATTGAGAATCACAAACAGAATAAATTGTTTCATGCTACAAAATATAGCCCCTGAAGAATTTGCTCAAGAGAAAGAGAAGATGGACCTGTTAGTGTAGAAGTGTATGTTCAGCCCCCAAAAAGAAGCAGATATTTTTCACAATGCAATGGTCTGATAGGAAAAATACCACAAAAAAACCCACAAACAAACAAACAAACAACACCCCCCACCCTAAATGAGACACAAAACCCCACCTCGCTGAACACAGTGTAAGAATATCATTCAGCAACGTCTCTGTGAGGACCTTGCTTTCTGTCTCCCCTCCATGCAACATGTGCCCCAAATACATCAAAAATACACTATTGTCCAGAAAAACATATGAACTAAAAAAAAGTGCAGCACTACAGATAGATATTCTTTCTTAACTAGTCAGGACTCCACATTCAAAACTAAACATAGTTTTTCATTTCTTTTCTGTCTGAAATGGGGTCACCAGAAGCTTCTGTTTACCATATCCTATTGAAGCAGTTAATCAGCTAACTATTGTATAAATACCAACGGCATAAACTTGCTGGATTTCTTTTTCTCATACGATAGTAGTAAGCAAAGCTGTCCAGAAGTGGAAATAAATTCCTAACCTGGTGCCCCGAAATCCAAACCTTTATGCTGCTCCTTTCTATTCAGCCATGAGAATGAGTTCTTGGCTCTTATCTCCTGGCAAAAGCCCTGCAGGGATTTATTCTCTTCTCCTGGCCCAGACTTTTACAAAAACATTGAGTCAGAATTGCCTGTTTGCCTCAGCCAATGTCTCCCCAAGGGAAAGCTTCCAAAAATTTGTGAGAGAAGACACTAACATTTAAAAGGACAGTTCTGTACCTGGGAGCATTTCTGGATTTAGACACTTTCTGAGTAAGCTTGTAAATCTTCAGCTGCTGAACATTTATACCTGGGAGAACATAAAAACAAAATTTCACAAAAAAGTAGGTGGTGACATTGCTAATTCTCACAAGTATAACACAAGAATAATCAGAAAAAACATTTATTCTGGGGTAAAAGTATGAGTTACTCCTCATTTGAATATCATACTTTTTTTTTTAATATTTCAAGAACTCATAGCTTAATCTAATTCCTTTAATTGTTAACTATGTACTGCATATAGTTTTGCAAAATAAATATGCCTTGCATTATGTACATAACAAGGTAAAGTGAATGCTGATGTATGAAGTGCTGAAATTTAATTTCTTTTAAAATCTGTAATAAGCCCCCTTTCCCTTTAGAAATTTTTTTCAATTTTTTCACTTGATTGATCTGTTCTAGCAAAATAGGTTTATGAGCTAATTGGCAGTTCAATTTTAATAAGTTATTCTGCAAACTCATAAGGATTACTCTATTATTACATCTAGGTACTATTGTTGTTGCAGGGCATAGTTTTCCAGTCTTTGCTTTTAATTAATACATAGATCTTTGCAGTTTTGCAGCAACTTTCAACCCTAACAGAGTTACTCTAGTTGGACAGTGCAGACTTCCCTTTTCATACTTTTCATCATGTCTAACATCAGTACGTTGTGCAAAATGTCTTAAAGGCATAATGTAGGTTGAAATGGATTTATGCTAATAATAAATTTATGGGCATGAACTCTTATTCCAATTTATAATATAATTTTAATTTTGTATGAAAATTTGAGTATACATTGCAGCTTTCAGGTGAATGAAGTCCCAAGATCTTTGACACCCTCAGAATTTGAAAGTGTTTTGTAATCCCCAGAAATGTAATGTCCATCATTATTACAGCCTCAATAATGGTGACACAGTACTTGATCTCGTAGGCTGTTCTTATACTATAAGATCAACAAGATGTTCCCTATCCATTGTGGAACAGATGGGGCAACTGTATGTGTCCCAATTTAGGAAATTCCTCTGAACTGCAATTATTGATATCATTAACTAATACGAAATTGCATGAGAAGTCTATTAGATGTGACAGCTCTTTACTACTGGCAGGCGAGTTGTGACGAGCAGAATTTCTTTGTGATATTCAATATCATGTAACTCAAGGTTAGTGGTGTTGAATGCTTCAGGAATTAAATATATTTTGATATCTTCTAGTATGATTTTTTCTTTCTTCTGGTCCCAGCTTATGCTGGGTCTTTTAAACAGAGCCAACTTACAATAGGACTAAATATAAGATCTCAGTAACACTGCTGTATGTATTCTTTCCAATGGAAAATAGGCATTTGCATTGAGAGAATGAAGTACTCTTTAACACTGAAAACAGTATACATTCTATACGTGCAGGCAGCAGAAATAAATACAGTAGATAAAATGTCAGAGCATAGAACTTTAGCCTGATCTATGATGGCATTTACATTTTATATATCTCAGTTTGTACTGAATGGGACCAATTCAGAAAATATAACTGTAACTTTATTCTCTTCTTTTCCCCTGTACTAATTTTGAAGTAACAGATGTAACTTAAATAGGAAAAAATACAAAGCTGTATGCTTTTCAGTGGGTTTTAATTCCTCTTAGATACCACTAAAGAATTAAATACCATTAATTATGAAAAGAAACAGAGGAATTGACAATTTTAAACTTGCCATAGCATTCTACACAATGCTAATTTTGGAAAGATTTCAAAATCAAACCACCACAGTGGTTCCTGCTTTATTGATATAGTGCCAGCATAAGCACTGTCTTTTAAATGAGATCAGTAACAGCAAGTACATCTGTAACAGCAAATATCCCATGTTGATGATCCTGTAACACTATTTTGAAGCACATTCAGGGAGAACTAAAGCAAATGAAGGAAATAAATAGGTTGCACACTCTTCTCTCTCAGCACTTACTACCTAGGGTTCAGAAAATCTTGCACTATTCTACGTTTTCTTATTGGTGAAAGTGAAAACTACCTCATCTTAAATTCCCAATATCAGTAACATTGGCCTGTTCTGCATATGTATGGCGTAGAAGACCAATACATGGATTTATACATTTTAAAACTGTGACTTTAGATCAGGTTATAAATAATTTGATGGATGGCCAAGTGCTCTTTAACAATTCATAAGCTACTTGGTAGGTCCACTTAAACATAACTTATAAACCATTTGCAAAGCTTTTGTAAATAAAAATGAATAAAAGGTGCTATATAATTAATAATCTTTGATCCACTGTAGGTAACATGTTTGGTACCTGTGGGGTTAGTATTCCTGGAATTTGGTTTTGTTATCCTTTCTTTCTACTGCTCTTTTTCACATAAAATGTTGATGTAGTATTTAATCTTGACAATCTGCTAAGAGTTATGGCCTGTTTTTCTGTTGGAAGCTTCTCATGAACAGTTTAAGGTGTTTCTATCAAATGGTTATCTAACAGTTTTTAAAAACCTATTTTAAAAGCCTATTTTTAAGGTGCTATGATATCCCAGTGAATAGGGTGTGCTATATTTGGAATTTGCTATTTGAATTATGTGAGCAATTATTTATTTCCCATGGTGACTTTTTAATTCTATGGTTGCATGCTCTAGGAGAGAAGATCCATGAACCAAGAAGTTATTGGTATACTGAGTCTCTTAGGAAATGCGCAAGCCTTTGAGGATCTAGAAAAACAAAACATGAGGTAAAAACTTTGCGATCTATGAGAGCTTTACCAAGCCTTATACGTCTCTTCTTCCCTCGACAAGTAGACATATGTCTAAGAAACAGCTTCTGCAGAAGTCTCCTCTAGCTTCAGAAGGCACAAGGATCCCTTTGATTTAGAGTTTCCCTACTTGTGTTTGTATGTTTTCATTTGAGCCTTCCACTTGTTCTTTAGGTCCATTTTTGCAGTGCAAGAAATGTTTTCTGTCTGTTCAGGTAGAGGCAGCAAGTTTGTACCTACATCTCATTTCTCACCATCGCACACTGCTCTCATCACTCAGTGGTAGATGTGAAACCCTCCATCTGTTAGGCAAGACAGAGAAATCGCTGCTCCTTGACTTCAGTAGCCCCAAGGTGGCACCATGAGGGAGGTAAAACTCAATGACTTCTGACTCATGAAACCAAGCTCCTCTTTCACCGGTTACTCTGAACCAAGAAGAAATATTGTCCAGGTGAAGAGTATCTACAATCACCTCATTTCCTTGCACACTTGGCTGACACCATCTTTGCTAAGATCGGTCCGTGTCCCTTTGTTCTACAGGATAGGTGCCATAACCATATAAACCAGCATCCCATTCCCCTGTTGCTTTAACAAAAATCATCAGGTCAGCTTGGGAGAGAAAATCTTCATAGGCGATTTCCTCAGAACTAACACCAACCCAGTCTATGGCAACCAGCAACCTCTAAGCTTTTTCCCAACTCTCCTTTACTTCACTCCTGAAAGTGGGAAATCTTTAAACATGGCACTAGTGTTTGTTTCCACAAGGCCAGCATTTGAGACTGGGGAGAGTGGATATTCAGAGCTTTAAAAAAAAAAGCATTACATTTTACTGGATGTCATTTAAGGTAAGGTAGGCAATGCCCGACCTTCTCAAAACTCTCACTGAGTGAGTGCATTTGATTTACTGACCAGCACGACTGGAGAATCTGATGACAGTTGTTTCTGTCCTATAAAAAATTGTTCTGAAAGTTTCTGTAACAGTAAATATAATCTTTTTGAGTATCACACTGTGCTTTTCATTTCAGGCAGGCATTTATAGACTCTAACTGCTCATTGCCTTGTGACTTCCGTAATTGCTTTTACTTGGACAAATGAATTACGAAATGCTACCATTTTCATCTGGCAATTTTTGCACAGCTATATATGACAGCATAACATAAAAAAAAAAGAAGCATTGAAATGTCAAGCATGCTTATAAAACAAAAGAACAGCCTCTGAGTGAATTGTCTACAGTAGGAACAATTCTTAGGGGTACTTTAAGGAAAATACTTTTTAAACACAGATATACATTTTCCAGGTCCGACATGTTTCCCTCTGTGCTCTTAAAATCTGTGTGACCTTAAAATCTTGATCTACTAATACATCATATAAGATTTCAAGGCTTTTTGGTTGTTTTTTTTTCCTAGAAATAAAACCATTTCCTTAATCAGGTATTGGAATATTGGCAGTAGTTTAGAATCTACTTTATGTCAGCTACTGAAAGAACATGGATTTCTAGTTGTTTTAGCAGATTGGCTAGTTCAAATTTATGGATCACCACACTTTATTTAAAATATTAATTCCTGCTAGAGTCATTGTCTTGGGCTCAACACAAACATTAAATATAGCAGCAACACAGAGAGTCAAGTGTGTACATAGTTCAGCATTCTCCCCCTGCTACCATGTGTCAAGTCTACCATACCAGCAGCAATAATTAGCAGATCTATTGTTTATTCCACTGCATTCGAGGCGAATCTTTTCAGTCGCAATTTTATTTATTTTTTTTCCTGGACAAGGGACAGCTTTCAAAGAAAGGGAATCGCACAGTGGCACTGTGGCGCATCCCTGAAGCCTGTAAGAACACGGGAGGCATGTAAATTCAATCCGCTCGTAAACAGATTAAATGTTGTTGTGTTTGGTTCAGGTCACCGTATTTACCACTTTCTTTTCAAGAAGGCTGTTGTTGAGCTGGGTTCATCAAATAACACAGGCGCACATCACAGCTGGGACTGACTGACTGAGCACAGATGTGTATCTACCAAATTGTTTGTGACAGTGAGTGTAGTTAATTGTGATGGGTGACAGGTACGTTGGAGGCCAGTCAACTCAATGAACTGTTGCCGAGTGTGGTATGAGACACGGTGTATATTAACAGCAAGTGGAAAATTTATGTCATCCATGACTGAAAATCCAAATCAAGTGCAGACAAGTAAAGCAGATTGGAGCTGTTCCTAGCCCTTTTCCTTGCCTCTGCTTTCTTGCTGTCCTTAATATTAGAACAAAGTATTTTGTATAATTTTGTCCAAGTGTAGGTTTGCAAATTTTCTTTTGTCAGTGGAGATGACAAGTGATTAACAAATTGCCACAGTTTATTTTTGGATGAAAAGATGTGAGACAATTTTGTTTTGACATTTGCTGAAAGCAGTTGTAATCTGCTTCGAAAGCTCCTTTTTTTTTTTTTAAATGGAAATTTTTATTTATCTTGAAAGTAGAATATATTCCACTTTGGAAGAAGAGTTATACCTTTTTCACTGAAACTATTATTGTTGTTGTTGTTGTTATATCATCATCATCTTCTTCAGAAAAAAATAATGCTTTGGTTCAACCTACACATTTTCTTCCCAAAGTTTCATTTGCCCACTCAGTCAATACAAAAAGAGTGGAAAAAATTCCTACATACCAAGTTTTATTTACACTTTACCTGTGTCTGTTTTCTTAAACTAAACCTTTGTGCCTTCTTTTCTGCTCCTTGCTACCGGTTCTACCTTATTAATGTACTGAAACATCAAATAAACTCTCTCTTTCCTGTTGTGAAGTGAAAACAGTGCAACAATCACATTTCATTTTTCTAAAACTGAAGTTGGAGACCTTGAGATAGAATAGTAGTCATAGATGATTCTGTGAGAACCAGACGTGATAGGTTTGGAGAAGCTCTGAAAGAAGCCCTGTTAAACATTATTATCAGCAACAGAAGCTCATGTTAACAGTGCTTAGGACTTAGACGCTGAGTGAAGCAGGGCTGTCAGACCCGTTTTGGGGGGCAGAAATGTTTCTACTCAAGGTTCTCTTCTTTTGATATAGCCCGGAGTAGCACAGAATTCTCTTTGAGGTTTCCAGACTACTCCCTCCAGAGACCCCATACCATGCTCCCTAGTAGCTTGCCATAGCACTGAGATTTTTTTGATTTATTCTAACACTATCAGATGCTACTCCCTGAATGCAGAGCAATGTTAATGCCAGAGTTTTAGAAATTAATGTTTCTAACGTTACAAAAGCTGTAGCTGGCTGGATGAGTAAGAGGGTTAGGAGTGTGAAATGATCAGCAGAAGGGATGGGCACAAACAAACAAAAAATTGCCTCTACTTAGTTGCATAAAAGACTCTGCAACAAACAGTTTTCTGCTCTCTTCTGAGCCCCTACAGTCCCTGGGGATCCCACCAGGGGATTGTAGTTGAACAGAATAATTGTCAACTGTCTGCATGGCTTTTATGTGAGCTGGGTGTCTACATCTCATGCATGTTTCCTTCTCTCATACAATTTCTGCTTAAACAGAAAAGCTGACATTAAGCCTTGGAAATTCAACCCTTGTTTCAAGTTGGGGTAACAAGAAACTCACACCGCTATGTCTCAGTTCCTAGATGCACACTGTAAGCAACACCTCCTTTTGTACCAGGACCTTTAGATCCTCCTAAGGCCACTGGTTCTTCAATAATTCCTCGGGGCTCATGATTATCCTGGCACTGTAGTGGAGTGAATTGTTATTTTATACAGCATTCCTCTCTGTCAGTTCCTATCACCCAGTAACAATCATTACAGTTGTGGTCTTCTTCACCCAAAAAGTACAGTGCGGAGGTGGAGAACCACCTGCAGCTTAACCTTCTGCTGGAGAAACAGGTAGTACGGATGACATGTGTTTCCGTGACATTCAATCTTTAATGGGTGTATAAAGAATGCATAGGATACATCTCTTATACCTTTTGGAGGCACAGTCTCACTGAGCAGAGACCTGTATCTGGGATGGCATCTGTACAGCTACAGAGACCATTTCCTACTAGATGTAGATGTAGCAGTGGATGCTGAGTTACATGAAAGTCTTCCCCAAAGATTCATGGAGCTAATGGAGATAATAATATATTATATATACACATAAAATTGGCCAAAAGTTCCAACAAAAGGGAATAATGTTTCTGCTGCTCCTTCCCTATCCACACCTTTCTGTGGTCTAGACATGGGGCAGCAGGTAGATCTTATAAAGAACTGAACTCCATGCCACTAATATCATTGCACGTTAGAGAGTTTCTAAAACACTTGCTGTCCAAATTATGATGGAAAAGAGTACTCTGTGATACTGGTATTATCTGCCTGCTGTTCCAGCCTGTTCATACTCACTATGCTGTAATAAGTGCCTGGAGGCTTCCAGAATTCTCTGGGTTGCCAGAAATTTGGCTGTCAGGACAATGCCAGGTACGCTGTAAAAGGACAGAAGGGGTGAAGCCAAAGACAACTTTCCCCATCTGCATTTTGACACGATTCAGTTCCAGGAACAGGAATTAACCTGAAAGTCTGATTACCATCTAAATCACATGTGCCAGAATGACATTTACATTAGGCTACAAGATTAGAATAAACTAAAATTAAATACTCTTATACAGCCCTAGTCTATGCTGGTGTTCAGGTGAGAAACTTATTCCCCATAAAACAAGACTCAAAATGAAACAGCACAGATGTTTTGCAGAATTATATGACATCTTCACTCTCAATGGCTGGAGAAACACGACCAAGCTGCTCCCTTTTAATCTGATGGATTAGTTGAGGAAAGAGGAGGTTGTTTTATTGCTACTATCTGATATGATGACTCTGTAGCACCGCTCTCCACGTTTCCTTATCCTTTTTTTTTGTCCGGGGCAGAGCTGTGCTTCCCTATCAGCCTGCATCTGGTCCGGGTGGTACGGCTGCAGAGCAGTGATTGTGGAGAGGAGCACCAGGGATGGCAAAGATAAACCTACTCGTACAGCAAAGCCTGCAAAGTAGCGTGCCCTTCTGAGCACATTATAGAGGAAGCTCAGTAGGGGATAATTAAGCATCAAATCTGTGTTTCTTTGTGGTGTGAAAACAGTGTTTGGAGAGGGAGTAAGAGAGAACAGTGGCCACATGCAGAGGGGAGTGAGTCTTTCTCCTATTAAAGCCAGAGGGAAAAGGATTCCAGAGAGAGAACGAGACACAAATGTTTTTACATGAGGTTGAATTTTTAAGGAAAAGGGCAGGAGTGCCCAGCCAGGGCCAGGTTGCTGTCTGTTGTTATGGCAACGGCGGGAGATTCTCCTGTTTGTGAGAGGAGCCGGGGAAGAGGGAGGGCAGGAGGAGAGAAAATGGTTTCAGGAGGAAGGCAGGGGGTTGAAAATGGAAAGAGAACGAAGCCGAGTGTCAAGGTCAGGCAGAAACAGTAACATCGACGGCCACGATGCCTTAAATGCCCTGATGGATCTTGTGCACAGCCATTGCCTTGGCGGAAGGCGGGTGTCAGATTTGCTGGGGTCACGTCCACAGTTGTCGTCCGGCTGGAAGAACGTCGCCTCAGTGCCCTGTCCTCCTGCACCTGCTTCAGCTGAAGGGCTCGCAGCTACCTTTGGGCACTGCCCGGGTGTGCAGAATTCTTGTGAGAACACCTCCTTTTTAATAAATTGAACTGATCTCAAATGGTCTAGCATTAAATTTAATTTTCTACTCGGGGTGTGTTATGTGATGAGAGCTACTTCTTCACCGTGGGAAGCTCCCTTCCTACCCTGAGGAGCAAGCTTTCTAGTTAGGCTGCTACTTCCAAGATGAACTCGGAAAATTCTGGCTCCTGGGATGTCATTGTCAGGAATAACGCCTTGATACAGCCTGGGGCCAGGGCAGGGAATTATTTTGACTTGTAACAAGGCAACCCGATAGATTGGAAAGCAGCACGAACCAGGCAACTGGCTGGCCAGGGAAG
>KZ506806.1:60806-81569 GCA_002844005.1 Limosa lapponica baueri | reverse complement strand
AGGGAATTTGGAGGCTTACAACTGGGATGTCAAATGTTGAGGATTGAATCAGTCTAAAGCTTGCTTGATGAAGACTGACTCACCTTCAGAAGAGATAACACTGCTCAAGATGTGGTATCCCTGATGAACTACAATCTATTATACTGTTAATTGGACAGCAAGAAATTAAGCATAAATCATTCAACAGAACACAGTGATACAAAATCAATTAAGTCATTGCACTGGAAAAAAATATTAAGTGCTCTAAATTAGGCAACATTATGCAAAAGAACATCAATTTTAATAAACTGTTTGTTGTTGGATGCTCGATACGGTTATTCTCACAGATTTTAGAAGACCTGATTGGGTTAAGGCCTTTGATTTTGAATCAGAAAAGCACTTCCTATATAAGCTACTAGAGAAGAATAACCAAGCAAGCACTGACTGTCATAGTGATACAAGTTTAGAACCAAGTTCAGATCTAAGTAACAGATGTGTAAGCATGTTGATTTTCACCTGATTGCAAAAGGTGCAAGGAAAAGCAAAACCTGGCTCTCATTCTCCCCTTACGTACCTGCAGGGAGACAATTAAAAAATGATGTTTAATTTCCAGACTCATTTTAGAAGCAGTCTAAATTTGTTTGTTGCGTAAGACCTGAAAAACAGATAAGTTTTCTGCAGTTGCAGTATGCTGGCTCTTTCTCACTCTGATGACAACTGTGTGACAGTGACAAAGTTCCTCATTGACTCCATCCATTCCTTTTCACTCACCCTCCCAAACATTACTTTAGATAGTTTTTCCTTTCTTTAGCAAGAAGATTTTGGATACAAGAAAGCAAATGAACCTCCTTCTAGAAGCAGACTTTGGGAAAGAGAGACAGACCCTTTTTCTTTACTCAGTCACCAGCAAAACACGAATGAGCAGCAACTTCTAAACAAACCCAATCTCCTTCAGGAAGAGCATAATGCACCACTCACTTAAGGGCTGATGAAAAAAAGCCAAGTGTTCAGGTTTATTCCCTAAATTCTTAGTTTCGCTTTCCAATAATAGCTCAGGTGACACTGACCAGGCATATTTGCCATATGTCAGAATTTGGGGCTCAAAATCATCAACCAGAAAATCCCATCATCCTATAAAAGTACTCAACCACGAGTTGAATAGATATCCATGATATCTTTAATTATCCTTGTAAAATCTATTTGCATTTTGTATATAATTTTACATACACACACAAGTCTATATATATAAAATTACCTATGCAAAATGTTACATCTACAGTCAATTTTTTCACAGTTTCTTTGCATGTGATGTTTTTGCCACTGGCAACAAATTAAAATCTACAATTTATGATGTTAGTCCTATCTTTTTGAACTTTAAGATTGATATTAGTATTTCTTAAAATTATTTGTTATTGTTGTTTTTAATAATAAATATGCTGAAAACAACCTGTCATTAGATTTAATGAGGAATTCCATATGCCAGCTCGGTATAAAAAAATAATTAAGGCTATAATTAACTTATTAATTCAACACAGCACTAATTCTTAGACTTTTATCATCACTTTCTGTGGAAGTTTTAAATGCACAGCCTATCTTTCCTGCTTGGGAATAGCTCCTGGAAACATGACAGCTGCTTCCCCCTCCCTGCCCCCCCAATTCTACTGAGGATCAAACCATTAATGTACCTAGGATCACTAAGGTAATTATATGTTTTAGTAGCTTCATTAAGAGCTCTGCAAGTATATTTCACTATAAAATAATTTCTGCTCTCTTCAAATTGTCTAAAAGATGAGGAATTTTTGGTAAGAGAAGGCGAAGGTGCTATGTTTCTTTACTTTAGACAACAACCTCTTACAAATCAGTAGCAAATGATGCACAAAAATCCCTCGGTATCTTAAAGAGGGAAAAATTACATAGGTAAACAGATAAATCTTTAGTACATTTGTCTTTATGGGAGCAGCTCCTGCTGTTGGTCTCTAACCTGGAGGGCATTATTCTTTTCTAAATTGCCAGCAGTGTCCCACAGCACAGTGATAAATAGAAACCACTGAAAGAAATAACATTCATTCTAACACACAAGAACTTTCCAGACAGACATTGGCCTCTGAGAACAAACACTTAGATAAAACAGATTAGTTGCAATTGCAGAATATATCACTCTGAGTCCCTGTGAACAGGCATTATCCCAGCTGTGCAAATAAGTGCCTTTATGCCAATCATTAAGTAATAAATACATTTAAGAGATGGTCTAAAACTTTAAGGAAAACAGTGGAAATGGTCTCTCTACATCAGCTATCTTTTGTATGAAGCCGGTGATTTATTCCCAAGCGGTACTTTAAAAAATCCCCAATAAGGTAGGTGCTTGTATGTTGTTTTGTGGTAGCAAGTTTCCTTTACCAGTCAATTAATAAAACAGAAAAGAAACAAGTGCTACAGAAATGCAATTAAGAGTACTAGCTTAATAATAGAACAGAAAACTCCTTAGCAATTTTCTTTCTTCTTTATCGTTTCACCGAAACGCATATGCCAAGGCAGAATTTTGTTTATTTCTGGTTACATTGGAGTAACATTGAGTTAGGCTGTTTGATTGTTGGTTTGCTTGTTAGCTGATTCAAAAGCCTGGCTAAAATGTAGACTGCCTTGGAAAATACGGCTATTCTGCTTTGACTGCTAGTTGTATGACACGTGAATTGCTTTCAAAAGCTGATGTCACTAATAAGTTGTGGGGTTTTTTAGGTCGGGGGGAACCATAGGAAGGGATTGTGACACTACCAGCCATTTCCCTACTGCCCTTACCCTGGCCACAAGACTCAAGGAATTCCAGTGCCTGGGATGGGATGAGTTCTCTGATCCAAATAAAACAACCCTACAACAACTATTCAACCTGTTCCAGAACCTGCATTTTCCCTCTCTCAACCTCAGACTCTATTTACAACCCTTTTTGTTTTCTTTTTTTTTTTTTCTTTTGGATATAGGATTCAGTGCAAAACCTGTACTTCTATTGACATTTAGATTGAATTAATGAGATGGATTTTATCTAAAACTATGTGCTTGAAGGTTAATTGGATGCTATCTCTATTTTTTCTTTGCGGATGCACTATTGTTCATCAGAAGGAAGTGTTGGAAATAGAAATGTCCCTTTTTTATGTGTTTGTACAGGTACCTTAAGCTTTTTTATGTAATTATACTCTTTTAACAGCAGTTACATATGCATGCTAGACATTTTAATTTATTTTATTATCATTTAAAAAATACATACTTTTATGGTAAAGATAGTATTATACAAATTCGATATGAGAAGTCCCTCTTGTCTTAGCCTCATAGTTTTACAGCATTTTTAGGGCAGTATAGAGGAGTATTGACTGCCAAAACAGGCAGTGATCTTGTTTTCCTCCCACATCTGACTGTAGGTCTCAAAGCAAAAGGCACAGTGAGCTATCTCAAAAGGAACCCATCAGCACTCCCCCAGAAAACCGATAAGAGGCATGGAAGAGGCTTAGGGAGGGGCAGGAATAACTGACTATCCATGGAAACGGAGGATACACCCTCTTCTCTCTGCGATTTATGTTGGTGCTAGTTTTAATTGGATGAAATGGACTGTTAAACATGCATGCCAGATCCATGTAGAACAAAGGAAATGTCACTTTGTGGGCTTCTGAGGCAGCCTGCAGTTTTCCCTGACCTGGCTTCCTGGATGCTTCTTCAGCAAACAAACTAAAAAGTGAATACCATAACTGTGCTGACTGGGACTTTTCCATTTTCAAGGATACCACAGCTTTCTTAAACTTCTAGTTGTTCTGTCTTCATCTCCTTTGATCAACTTTTCTTCTTTTTTGTTCTACATTTTTTTGTCCTTCCTTTCATTTTGATTTTCTTATCATCTTTCCCATCCATCTGCTCTGGAGTAGAGAATCAAAGACTGTTCTCCTATTCACTTGTCTCTAGGAATATCAATCATCTCAAAGACTACAGTAAAAGTTTTATAATTCTCTCTAACTGTATACATCTGTTAATCATGCTTTCAAGATACCGCACAGGACACTTCTTTAGCAGACTGTGTAGTACTGATTCATATTCATTTACTCCATGTGTGATTGTAATTCATTTAGAAATAGCTGAACTGGCAATAAACTACCTAGTTTGAAGACTGTGCCTTCACAGACTTTCAAAGTCATCTGTGAAATCATGGAAATAGTGAGGATATTTCTTCTCGGTTGAAGCCCGAGCTGTTTTATTGATACAGCTGCATGTGCTACCTGGCCCCACTGTTATAAATAGGTTACCTAATCACATTAATTGAAGCATTGTTATATTTTTGCACTCAAATCTTTGACTACAGTATAAAATGACCCCTAATGACATGACCAGGCTGTGTCTTTTGATTTTTGCCATGATTGGGATTTTAAATCAGGAACTTCACAGATAGTTAACAACTACGTCATCTTTGCCTACAATTTTCTCTGATTTGTAAGCAATAGAGTATGTACCACCAAAAATGTGCACTAAGTACTTATGTATATTTGTATTGACAGCACTCAACAATTGCTTGGAGCATGGGGTTCTATGGTATTTTTCGTATCTTTTTTATTTTTCAGATGATTGGAATTGCATTACTATTTGTCTTGGAGGAAAATGTCAAAAATATGTGACTAAGTTTTTGGAAAATTCACATTCTTTTGTTTGACTGTGTGGATCAGGAGGGTTTATATATTCATCATTGGGGAGAAAAAAATTACTATGGGATTTTAAGTGTCTGTAAAATTTCATAAGTCAATAGTGAATCAACCCAAATAAGTGTTTGCACTGTAAAAGCTCCATCTCTACAGAACTAGGTACTGGTCTGATAAGAGTTTCTAGTCATTAATAGCATTTTGTAGACAACTCATGTGAGTGAGATCACGGGTTACTAATTCTAACTTACATTTTATTAACCAGAAGTGTATGTTATGTGTGCATTCCTACTTTATCTGCTTAGTCTTTCAAATGCCATTTAAAAATCTGGTAGTCATGAACACAGTTTACGTCCTGGAAAATCTGCATACCAACCTGAATGATTTATTTCAGAGAGACATTCATAATGCAAGAAAACAGTAAAGTATAAACCCAGTTGATTTAGAATGCAGAATTTACTTAAGGAATTTAGTATCCTGATATACTAAAATATCATTTTAAACATAAAAGTGCAATATGAAAATGAAATGAACTTGAGCTTAACATACGTCTTGAGAATATGGCTCCTGGTAACAAAGCAGAGTGTTTGGAATGTTGACCATATCAAATACCAAGTCTGGTCAAGAGCTAAGAAAAAAAATAATGATACCTATTTCTTTTCAATTCATGTAACTTTAAAACAGAAATCTAATGGACAAAGACAAATGGTTGCAAAATAAAATGACAATAATGTTTGGATATTAGAGAGATTTTTCCTGAGTTAAAAAGAATTATGAAGTACTCTGTGAATGCAAGAAACAGTAGAATTACTAAAAAATAAAGACAAATAAGAAATTCTCTGCCTCAATAAGTTTTATTGGGAATAAATCAAACCTAAATCAGATCCAGCAAAGTGTGAAAACTAAAGATTGTCTGGTCTTTGTGGAGTACTGTCACCAGCTCCTCAAGCAAAGCAAGTGAACACAAATTGGTCTAGCAAGCACAGAGCCAGGGAAACTGTCAGGCACTGAACCCAAGGGAGTACATGCTGACTAGATTATGCATGAAATCCATTCTTCAGGATAACCCATCAACCCAGGCATTTTTTTCCACATACAAGCGCCATTACACACTGGAAAAGGAGATAATTCGGTAGTTTCAAAACCAGGTTTATTAAAGATCTGATAGTAGCTCTTCTATTTCTACTAAACCCCTGAGGACCCAAGGGAATATTCACATGACATAACTCAATAGTTTCAAAGACAAGTTTATTAAAGATGTGATAGTAGCTATTCTGTATCCAGTAAAGCTCTGAAGACCAAAGGGAATATTCTTCTGAAAATCACATTTTACCACAAAGTAGTTTGGCCTAAGTCTTTTCTTAATCCAATAAGACAGAGAAAGGACAGTCCAGGAAACTGATTAGTGAGTGAAAATGCAGGAGGACATAGGGCTGGCAGCTGAAGAAAGGGAATTTCATGGACTCTTCAAAGACAGAGAGGTTGCTTAATACATTAAACATAACTGGCTTAAAATCTCTGTTTTCTGGTGGTTTCACTGATGAGAAGACAGTCGGGACATGGCTAAACTAACAGAAGTAGAACGCAAAGGTTGTCTCGCCACATTCAGGTTTTCCTCAGGTTTTCTTGTTAAATAAAGGACACAAAAAGCCCAGCAGAGAAGCAAGATTTGGCCATGTAATTATTAAATCTGTTTACAGGGAACGAAACTATGTCTTTTAACATGTTTAAGTTCAGTTGAAGTCAACATGAAGATGGGAAGAGTAAACACAATTTGATTTCCATCCTGAAAGAAACAGATGTTTTTAACACAAATTTTATCTGTTCTTCCGAAGCCAAACAAAAGGACGGCAGGAAAAAATAAAAGAAAGAGGGATTTGGACCTTTTGGTCAATATTTCATCTTGCCTCTTATTGCATAGATTATTATATATTACTGTATATAACACCCTGCTAAATGCAATACAATAACACAACCAAGACAAAACATTCAAACAAGAAATCTTGAAGACCAGGAAAGCAAAATCCTGAAGTTTGTGGTTTAGGGTACTATTAGTACAAATTCAAGAGCAGAAACACTCGTTACCATGAATTTGTGTTAAAAAATGAATGTACTTATGCATTAACTTTTGGAATAGAAGCCTCTATTTGAAACAACAGAAATTATTAAAAAAAAAAAAAAGAGAGAGAGAATAACAGAAAAACGCATTATTTTCCAGGGAGGCAATTATGTCTCTATAAGCTTCTAAAATACACAGGAGGACAGTACTTTTGAAATATTGTAGTGTATTTGATAGACAGCAATACTCCAGCTATCGTTTCTGTACATAAATACATTTTAATAAGGCACTTTTGATTAGCACCTTCAGTATTAACAAGACTGAACTTATTAATTAAGCACCATTTTTTTTTGGAAACTAGGTTTTAAAGTCCAAACTGCAAACTTGTATGGATCTTCTAATCTCCTGTAATTTGACATTTTAATTTAGCACTTGAGAAAGCTCACTAAAATCTATTGGCTAAAAACATCATGAAATTTTCATTGGTAAAAAAGCATATGCTAAATCATAGTTATTAAAATAATATTAAATCAAATTAGGATTAGTCTGAAGTCAATACCAGTGCTTTTTAAAATATAGTGTCAAGTTTACAACTTCTTAAAGGTCTACCTGAACACACTGAATTCCAGGGCAAGGGTAAATGAGACACTACTGAATTGCTGTCATATTGAGCTACACGGAGCTATGATATTTCATCAAAACTGAATGTGTACTATAAAAAATTCAATTGGATCTAGAGAAACATTGGAAACCAGCTTTTCTCATTTTCTTTGGAATCCATACAACACTTGACAATAGTTAATTCTCAGAAGACTTTAGACAGATTAATTAATTTACTAGAATGCCTTTCTGCAGCTGAGTAGATGTGAAAACAACGAATTTGTCTATTTAGAAAGGCGTTGACTTCATCTGAGTCCTGAGGAGATACAAGGTCAGCTTGTTTCCTTCTCACGCAAACTGAAAGTCCCAGAAACAAACTGAGCAAGTCACACTTATTACACATTAACCTGTTAATAACAAAACCCTCTCAATTTTTATTAATTTTTAATTGATTTTTATTTCTTTTATTTTCATGGGATGAATGATTGTATTAGAAGAGTGAATATTCTACTAATAAGATAGTTCCTCCATGTTTTAACATTTTAGGCATAGTGCTTTTCTTAAAAGTAAATATTATTAGTCATAGCTGTCCAGAGCAAATTTCTGGTTCATACAGTTAGACAGTACATAATTGAATTCTATTTCTAAGAGGCTTTTATTGCAGTAGTCAATTCATACTCCTATGTAAAAAAACTTATTTACTTGCTTCTTCATTTGCCATAATGATTTTTTCTTTTTTAAGCATACTCCAAAGTTTTCAATGAAAAGTTGTATGGACACATAAATTACTTGATAGTGCAAGCCGAATTTTAATGTCATAAAACAAAATACACTTAACATCCACCACTAAATTCTGGGCCAGCTGCAGGTTTAGGCAACTGTAGATATCAGGAAAACAACCCCCCACTGTTTAAATTGATATTTTAAATAGGACGCTGAGAACATTGCCCACAATCAGGTCTTGTACTGCTTACATATTTCAATTGCAATAGCAACACCACACTAAGCTAAAATAACCTCAGAGAGCTAAAGATGAATATTGCTTCCTATCCATAGTGTCTCCATAATCAGATTTTCTAGAATAATGTCTAGAAAATCTCTGCAGCAAGAAACTTTTTAAAAGGCCTACCTAGTTCTAGGCCCAGATTTTCTCTCCTGCAATTACCTTCTGTTGTTCTGACCCTCTCTGCTGTATATGAAATTATTAGATCCTTCCTAAATTGTACAAGAAAGGATTGATCAAACTATCCCTTCCTTAATTTACCCATGTTCTTGTCTATTTAAAACTAGTTTGGCAAACAAAAAAAAAAAAAAACCAAACATCAATGACAAAGCAGTATTATTTCGGAGAGTGCTGATTTTACTCATCTTGGTTATTTTTTAAAATTTTGAAATAGAAAAAAAAATTAAGAACCTCCTCAAATGTGTCTTTTTTTCCCTCCAGATGTGGATGAATCTTGCATCCTCCTTATGATCCTACACAGGATCATAGTGTATCTCAAGTTGGAAGGGAACCATAAGGATCATCAAGTCCAACTCCCCGCAATGCTCAATATTAGTATTGAAAGTAACTGTTCAAAATTAGTAATATACATCAATTTGCCATTCAGTTTGATATATTCTCTAGACTTCTCCAAGACTGAGGACTTTTTGTAATAATTTGAAAAGTGTAGGCCTTGAAACTTTCCATGGCAGAGTCACAGTAAAGGTAGTCAAGAGTAATGCAGAAAGAAGACTGTGTACTTTTTTGGTTCCTTTTCAGAGACGCAACTTGAAAAGACAAATTATGAAAGTATGTCCAAATTCACTCACACCAATGTAATCCCAGGCTCCCTGGTCACAAAGGTTGCTGATGCTCAGAGCTGACCCTGCATACGCTAATAACATTATTCAGAGATCATGAAGAAAAGGCAAGTTCTTTGTTTCATGCAGCAATACCCCTTTCAATCAACCTCATGCTGAGAACCATTTATTACCGTAACATATGACACAGAAAATCTAAAGAGGCAGTAAGGGGTAAATTTTCAGATTATCACATGCCATTCTAGCTGTGAATTTCTCATTAACTTTAAAAGAGTCATGTAGCTCAGATCAGCTCAAGGCTCTGAAATGTAGCCCTACACTTCCCCCAGAATAAACCTTCACGAATATCATAATTTTCCATATTTCACTTAATTTCTATCAGATAAGAGAAGCTACCAACTAAGCAGACTGTTCATGAATATTCTTCAAACTGCAGACAGCCTCGCATCGTGTTTAAGGTGACCTCGTTGTGTGCACGGGTACAAGCCTCAGCTCTACAGCAATTTCAGGTCAATAAAGGAGATTAGAGAAGAGAAACTTCTGGTTGTAATGCACCAGTAATGATTCTACACCGTACAGCTAGCAGTGCTTAGCATTTATTTCATTTGACTCCAAGAAGCTTTGCAAAATGCAGTTAGTGAAAAATCAAAAAAATTAAAAAAGCTAGAAAAATAACTAACAGAATGTGGACATAAATATGAAGGAGCAATTCTTTATTAGACAGGCACCCTGAGGTGGTGTGCAGGTTTATGCATTCAAAATGAGGATGTAACACGGATATGCCAACTTTCTTATCCTTTCCGTTCAAATGGAAAGTTCTTTACTCCTGCCTACCCAAAGCTTGCTGTCTATTATATGCTCAAAGGCCATAATTATTTCAAAAATAGACTTTTGAGAAAACCGCATAATTAGTCCAGTGCAGCTGGTATAAAAATTACTGGCAGGAGGAGTAGTATCATTAAAAAATTGGAACTAAAGCATACCAGCTATACTCCAGGGCACGTTAAACACACAGAACCCCTAGTAAATATTTTAGAATCCAGGATAGTACACACTGAGGGCACCCAAAGTTGTTTTTTTTTAACACTACTGATCCAGACTCAACAGAAAGACATCTCTGCCAAAATGGAACTATAGTGCAGTCTGGTTTATATAAGTTTACTAAGGTGATTTTCTTTGGCTTCTTAAATAGAGTTAGACTGTGGTAGAAGAAAAGCAGGCTTGCCCCTGAGTCATGCAATGATGATCGAACTCCAATTTTCATTAAAGATATTTTCTTCTCACATAATTACAAGGAAAAAAAAGTTTGAAATTATGAACTGGAATGCAAACTAATTTGTAATATCTGTGTAACTCTGTAGGGAACCTGATACAGTAGCTTTCTCAGATAAGGATTGTCCTCTTTAGTTACGACTTTCTTAAAATGATTTAGGACCGTGGCATGGTATGCTCTTAGAACTGAGATGCCTACATCCAAAATTACACTTCTAGACATGTCTATTTAGATGCCTCAAACCCCAAAAGAAATCACACTTCTAGAGACATTAGCATCTTATGTTTAGAGTTCCCAAGTGCTTGAGGTCTACTTCTAGCCATGTGTCTAATGCACCATTTTTTTAAAACCAAGCAGTTTCTGACTTTGCTAGGGGTGACATGGGATTGCTGCACCTGAAAGGTCTGAAGATGTCAACCCAGAAATTGCATTTTGTGCTTATCTATCTGTTCTGACACCAGTCTGACACCAAAATCCCACAGACAGAGAGTGCCAGCTTACACATTAGCCAAACTTCTACAAGAAGCAGTCTGATTTGGGTTTCAGTGATCTTCATGGTCTTCAGATGCTCCATCATATATTTCCATGGTGACGAGAAGGGTTGAAGCAACGGAAAATTCCTGTCTGAAATTTTTGTATGGTGCCACATATAGCTGGAGATTCACTAGATGAGAGGAAAAGTGAGTGTCACTTTGGGTATCAGGAACCTTCCAGGTTAGAGACCCAGGTTGGTTGCCCCTGCTCCTTGTTGTGCTAAATCCCCTGAAGAGAGGGATCAGCAACCCAGGAAGGAGGGAGGCCAAGGAACCATGACACAGCAGGGAACAGCAGCTCCCCCTTAGGAGATGCTGGAGTAAGCAGTCCTTGATTTCAGCCACACCATATGGATAGGCTCTAGGAATTACACACATTGCAGTAGGCCCCAAATATCTTTTTGTTTAAATCTGGCTATGTTTATAACAAAGTAAGGAAACCTGAGCCTAAACTGTGTCTTTTTAGATGTTTCTTCCATTTTGCCCCTACATTTATAGTAAGAAATATTATCAATTTTGCTTCATCTTCGCTCCCATCGACCCATTCTATTTGTCTTCTCATTTTTGCTTTCTGATTTCGTCCTCTCCTTTTCCTTCATACCTTTTTATATATTCAGATCTATTTTCTTCCCCTGTCTGTCTCTTTTGTGTGTGAACATTATTATCGCTGCCACTGCATTTTTACTGCTCATGATAAATAAACACTTGAGAAATAATCACTGCACAGTGGCCAAACAGAAGGCAATCCTTCCTGTAAATACTACTTTTGTGTAATGGGCACGGTCAGATCAGAGCTGGAAATGTAGTGAGACCAATTCATCCACATCAATTTTTTTTTCCTCTACAGAAACATTGCTGTGGTTGTTTCATACTTTAGAGTCCATGTAGAATTTATCTTTTCTCTTTTCTTTCTTTTCTTTTTTTTTATTTTTAGCTGCTACTCTTTCGTACTTCTACTTTATGAAAAACAGACTTCTGTCATAAAGACTCTCTCAAAGTCATCATTCATCCATGTGTTAAGACTTGTCTGCGAGCTTTCTTTTTCTACATCAATGATACACACATCTTTCTTTTGACTCGAACAGTTTTTGTTCTTTCTATTTTATAATGCATTCACAGTTGTGTTATAAAGACTCATCAAAGTCACCACTGTTCTACATTTATCTGCATTGAACTGTCTTTGTCATTTATTAGTCTTTTAAATGTTCTTTATATTTTATATCTAGTTACATTCTCCTTCATTATTTACTGTTCCTCTATCATCTCTTTCTGCTTCACACTGCTCTGCTCTTTGTCTTTAATTTTCTGGGCCTCAAGTACTTTCAACTAAATCTTCAAAGTCAAAAGTCTTAGCACTGATTTTATTGTAAGTTAGTAATGTGAATTTTTATTAATTAACATTATTTGAATCAACACACCCTTTCCTGCTTTGGGAAGCTAAAGGCAGGTTTTTGAAGCGCTATGTGAGGGTATATCCATGACATTCCCATTGATTTTGATGGGAATTGTAATGCAGTAATCCTGAGATATGCTTTGGCACTTCAAATTGAGGATCTAACAGCACATTTAATAAAATGACCACCCACTCTAGATCCCAACTGCTAAATTCTGCCCTTGAGCCAACATGCAAACGAAGGGAGAAGTTTTGCCCACAGAATACGTAATCAGACTTGCAACATCAGTCACTTTAATTTGCTTTTGTTTAACACTAATAGGAATTACTCACAGGCACGGATCAAGACAGTAAATCTTTTCAATGATTCATATTTTTGATGCACCTCATGGTACTAGCAAACTGTTCAGCTTGCTCATCAATACCTTTATTTACACAAGTACATTTTAAAACATTTCCATTCATACTGGATTCTTCACTCAGTCGTTGTGGTGGGTTGACTCTGGCTGGATGCTGGGTGCCCATCAGAGTTGCTCTATCGCTCCCCTCCTCAGCAGGACGGGGGAGAGAAAATATAATGAAAGGCTCATGAGTTGAGATAAGAACAGAGAGATCACTCACCCATTACCGTCATGGGCAAAACAGACTTGACTTGGGGAAATTTAATTTAATTTATTGTCAATCAAATCAGAATAGGGTAATGAGAAATAAAACTAAATCTTGAAACACCTTTCCCCCACTCCTCCTTTCATTCCCCATTTCTCTCCATCCTCCCACTGAGGGACTCAGGGAGACGGGGAATGGTGGTTGTGGTCTGTCCATCACACATCTTGGGTTGTCTCTCTCCAAGAGTACATTATCCTTCATCTTCAGGGTTGACCAAAGACAATTTTCAGAGAACCATTCTACAGTTCAATTAAAATGAATTTAAATATTGAGCCTTATTCTTCCTAGCTTTCCATTTTCCATCTTCTGGAGACATAGACATGCGTTATAACCATCTACAAGACTCAAGTTGGAGACAGTAGAAACACAAATGTACTCTAGAATCTACATCTACTCTTATCCTTGAAATTGAATATTGAAAATCTCATTTGTGAATTTTTTAATAGAATAGAATAGAATATTTTCATTAAAAAGCTCCCCCTCTTCCCCCCAGTTTAATAATTAATCTTCAATAGCAAAATTCCATCATAAACTCTTACAGAAATGGTTTATGTGTGAAGCTAGTCTCATTACGAAAGGAAATTACCTCTAAAAACTAAGATTTCTATACTAGGAGTTATATCTGTGAACTATTAGAAGTGTAATATCCTGTATGTGTGAGTTTCACAAGGTCTCATTTCCTTTAAAAAAGTGATGAATATTTTTTTGAGTGTCTATATCATCTGGTACAGTAAGAAGTTTAAAACGTTTATGCAGTCCAGAGAATTAGAAACTATATACCATGCAGCTGGGCAGGGCATAACTTGTAAATAGGAATCAATATTCTTCTGACATAAGCTTCCATAAAGAATTCTTTCCAATCAAATTTTCCATCTCGAATTATTAGGTGGATTCAATACCCAGTTATTGAAGTCTCTGTCAGTTGAACAAAGCAGAATAATTTTAAAGTAAAAAGATCTATGCTAAACAATTATTAGAAGAATGAAGGACAATCAGGCATTGGAATTTTCTGCAAAAGTGCTATATGGTGTATTTCCTTTGAAAATGAGGAAAAGAAAATAGTTGCTCAAATAACTTTTAAAGAAATTGATCACATTCCAGCTGATAGCAGTACTAAGGAGTGATGATGAAAACCAGACCTTTTCTGGAAAATCTCTGGAACAGTGAAAAGTGTCTCTGAGTCCAGACCATACAATGTAGGAATAATTCTTTGCCTACAGAGTTGTAGATTTGATATGGCCTTATTCAGAACTTGCCTCATCCTCCTTCCCCAAAACAATGATCAATAACCAGTGTAATTTTTCTTAATATAATGTGAAACAAGCTCAGTAGTTAATGATGCTCCCATTAGTAAATGGTGCTCCAGAGACAATAGTGTCTACCAGCACATTTTTCTATACTTGAGGATATTTTGATTTTCAGGAGGCTCCTGCACCATGTCTCAGCTTTCTCTCTCCATATCAAAGTTTGGCAATAAACATTGGCTTGTGACATTTAAAGTCGTACCTAATTTTGGTGTTACAAAGACAGAATCTCTTAGCAGACAGTTATTAAAGACATTTGTCTGTCACTGTTTCACTGAAACATCTAATTGCCTGTTACTTTTTACTCTAATGGAATGAAAGATCTAAGCATTTACCTAAAATTAAGCATATTTAACTAGACTGCAAGTGAGCACCGTGAGATAAAGATACTTTCCCACAGAGAGCTTTATGATGATTAATGCGCATTTTTGCAATTTTTTTTTAAATTTTAAAAAAGAAGCTGGTATTAAATAGCACAGCTATTACATAGTAGTAAGTGAAAATATAATAATTAACACATATTAGGAGTTGACAGCAGACATTAATAACTAGTTAATTTTACAAGTGATGCACATGTGTGTGTGTGTAAAGGGAGGAAACAAAAATAAAAACCCCAATGTTTTCCAATAATTTCCATGTAAAATAACCAAAAAGAAGTAACTTTAAGGATTATAAACCTTACGTGTGAATTGTCTTAGTGCACTAGATGATTGTGAAAAGGAGAAATGGAGGAAGAATGTGTTTATTTTTCACAAGCTTCTTCCTAACTTCCCTCATGGAAACGCAGGAGGTATCCAGATCAGATGGCATTACATCAGTTTTGCAATAAAGTTATTGAACTTGTGAGCATTCTTATGAAAGCAAATGTGCAGGTGGATGGTGGGTGGCAGTCATATAATATGAGCTTTTAGAAATTTGTACTTTCCAAGGGAAAAATGTAAAATACTCTTTTTCATGGTCACAATAAGCTATTTCTTAAGAATTCTGATATTTCTTTGCCTTTATAACTGCATTTCTTGTGATTAACAGAAAGATGCCTATAAATTCTTTTTATTACACTTAAAACATTGTGAGTGAATCAATTTGTCAAAAGAGAAATCAAAGGTCTGTATTGTTTTGTTGCAACTGGAAGAACATTCATATTCTTTCAGAAGACAAAAACATGGATTATTAGCATTTCTGGTATTGTAATTCCATTGTCTCCCCCTGAGTTCCAGTAAATGTTCCTTTTTCATAGTACTTTTCATTTTGGCTATTCCTGTCAACCCTGTAATTGCAGAGTCACTCCGTTCCACATTTTCTTCAGGCATCCTTTGTTTCTGACTGGCAAATAAAGATCGCTTTAATTTTTATTATGGTGTATCCCTAAGGACTGTGTGTTGAAAGTGTTTGCAATTTATAGTTTACAAACTTCACAGTTTTCAGAAAAATAATCCAAAAGCAAAATTAAAACCAAAGAAACTCAAAAGTTTCTACGACAGGCACAGAAATACTATTATCTGTGCAAGAGTGCTGGCATTCTATTACTGTCACAGTTATTGCATATAAAATCTAATACCTGTTGCTACAGTGTGGAGAAAAACAAATACCCGGAGAATCTTATGTTGAAAATCAAAGATTAATAAATAGATACAGCTTTTTTCCAACTTAAAACTTATTAGGAAAAATTCCTGCATCTGTGCAATCTTCCAACACAGTTATATCATAGTCTGAAAACTTGAAAATGTTAAAAAAAAACAACAAATAAAATACCTTATTGCTGTAAATACAACACATATATATCTGAAAATACACATTTACAGTCCATGGAAATGAACTGCTGTGTGGTACACACAAATAAGAAAAGAAATGGTGTAAAGCTGTAAAACCATTCCAATAGGGAGGGGATTGTCTGAATTAATGTAAAATATGTCCTCTAGCAGAATATAGAAAACAAGGACTTTTCTGTCATCTGTCATTGTCATTTAGTGAATAATTCTTAGAGATAACACAGAATTTTATCTATTTCATTCCATTATAATTTATTTTCTTGAAATTTCATCATTAAATGAAAGACAGTTATTATACTAATTTAATTTTTTTACTTTATATACATGTATGTTATCGCAAGTGTATACGTTAATGTAAAGTAGAAATCTAGGTCCAAGATACCGGTCACACAAAACAGTAATAATTGGCTAAAATAATTCTTCTAAACACGAATGAAGTTAGATCTCTTTTAGTAAAAAAATTCTAGGATCTATCAGTTTCCCTAAAGATGAGTTAGGACTTCGATCCATCACATTTCATTCTGTTTATCTCATTTGAAGAAGTGTATTATGGGTCTTGGTCAGACACTGCCTTTTTTTTTTTATTATTTATTCACCATAACACCATTTTAAGCAGGTAATAATTATTTGGAGTGATTTAGTGTAAGTGACTGTGGCTTTTGTCAGTTTCCATTAATCAATGACAAAATGCAAAATCTGCCATTTTCACCATGATCAGCCCACTACACGTCTCTTCTTCAGGGTTGATATAAGATGTGACTAACTGGTCTTCTTTTTTAATGACAAATTTATGTGACACATAATTTTTATTTTACAAGTCGTCTTTAGTCAAAATAGCGGATATTAACATTGCTCTAAGTTGGTAGAAAAAAAGGAAAATTATGTGAGCATGAGAAAGCAAGGAGAATAATATCCTAAAGGTAGGGTTCTTAAATGCCAAGTGCCCTTTCTCAGCCTCAACCATTCATTCTCAAAATGGCCTATCAAAAAGGCTTAGAGGGAGCAGTTTAATTACTGTTCCTTTGACATACGTAATATATTTTCAGAAACAGGCCCATACATTTATTTAAGGCCAAATGTTGTACAACAAAACTGTCCTCAGAGGTATTTCATTCTACCATCTTATTTTTTTTTCCACCTGGCTTACACTGCTATTTTTTTCAACACCTATGTCATTTCTAGAGACATTTTAAAATGAGTCTTAAATCTTGTTCTCTTTTAACAGTACATAAGCTATCTAAGCAGGGTGGGAGAAAGAGAATGAATAGTGTAAATAATCACAAAGTTTAATAACTTTTTCATAAGAAAAGAGCCGCCAGCAACCCTATCCCAGCCCCTACACATATCCTGCCCTTAAGTCAGCTAAAAAAAATGCCGAAATCCTCTCCTGGATACGTACAAATATGAAAGGGAGTCCAACGTAGCTCCATGTGTATACTTCTTCCCTCCTCTCTTGGGAATTACAGAAATACATCATCTGCTTCTTTAGTTTCCTGAGGCTAAACAGAAACCTAAAGCAGGCTGGGAGGAAGTTTGGTTAAGCAGTCAGCTCAGAAACAGGTGATGAGGTGATGGAGCACCTCCAGAGAGGATCCAACTGGCACAAACTAATTTCAGGAATACATCTGTATAGATCTAGAGATTATGGACCTGTTGGTGTGAGTCCAGAGGAGCCCACGAAGATGCTCCAAGGGCTGGAGCCCCTCTGCTGTGAGGACAGGCTGAGAGAGTCAGGGTGTTCAGCCTGGAGAAGAGAAAGTTTGGGGGAGACCTTAGACCGCCTTCCAGTCCCTAAAGGGGCTCCAGGAAAGCTGGGGAGGGACTCTTGATCGGGGAGGGGAGTGATGGGATGAGGGGAGATGGTTTTAAACTGAGAGAGGGGAGATTTAGACTAGATATTAGGAAGAAATTCTTTACTGTGAGGGTGGTGAGACTCTGGCCCAGGTTGCCCAGAGAAGCTGTGGCTGCCCCATCCCTGGAGTTGTTCGAGGCCAGGTTGGACATGGCTTTGAGCAACCTGGTCTGGTGGGAGATGTCCCTGCCCAGGGCTTGGAACTGGATGATCTTCCAACCCAAACCATTCCATGACTCTAAGAGTCTATCTGCAGTAGGACTAGATCTGCAAAAACTTTGTGGTGTTGGCATGTACCCAGCAAACTACTGTATGTTCAATTATCCATGCACAAGAAAGGAGTGGGGGCACCTGTTGGTTTGAAGAAATTGTTGTGGCAAAGCCAGACTAAAATGGGTGTTTGGGAAGTTTATACAGAGGCTAAATTTTAAAAGAAATAAAAGATTATATAGATATCACTCCCCTCTCCCCCTCCATGAACCGAGCATCTATCAAATAATCATAAATAAATCTGGTGTATTGCCCCCAGCTGGCATGCAGATGCTCCTATGACCTAATCCTCACAGCTATTTCTGCAGAATTATTTTTTCATACTAATAGGTTCTATTTATCATATGGTGCTACAAACACATTTGTTTTATCAGCCACTGTATGAAGGCGAAATTTGTCCCCAAAGCTGGAAAATTCATCAGTTAGCTTCTGAGCATCATAGTGCTGTCTCAGTATTCTGTGTCTGCAGAAAAAAACAGTCTAAATAGACTGTTTTCATTTTAACTTATCCTGCGTAGACAAAGAGAGTCATGTTCCCGGTAATTAGAACTGCATTCAGTGATACTTACTTCTGAATAAGTTTTATACTGTAATTGCAAAACCTAAGGGAAAAAAGAAAAAAAAAAAGGCAGCGTTACAGCTCTTTCCTGTATTCAGATTTACTGAATTTAATTAAATTGATTTTTTGCTAAATTAAAACCAATATAATTTTTAATATGATTTTAAAATTGAAATGAATGTTTGAAAAAGAAACAGATATACTTATGTTATAAAATTAATAATGAGATATGGGATTGTTTTCAAATAATAAAAAGTAAAGCCAGCTGAAGGACAGGTTTTTGGTTTGGTGCAAATGAGGGACAGTTAATATCCATTTCATCTTTTCCTTCATCCATGAAGAACATAATATAATTTTCTTTCTCTGTCTAGCCTGAGAAGAAAAAAAAACTGTTTCTTCTTGTGCTTTTCTTTTCCGGATGCGTGTGATGATTAATCACTGTATGTGTCTAGACCCCATGGTAATCTCTGTCCCTGTTTCTTTCTCTACATTCATCTTTGGCATCATGTGTTTAGTTTTAATACAGTACGATTGATTTGTTTGCAGCTACAACACTGTTTTCATTCTTTTCCCCTCTGAAACATCTTTATAGCGCAAATACAAACTTGCCCATATTCTCAAGCTGTGTAAAATTGATTTGCGAGAACAGATTGCAAAACTTAAGTGTATGGTAATGCACAGCCCCGCTCCACAATGCCTGCATTAAAGATGGTACAGTGGAGTTAAGAAGGACATAATTTTTTTAGGACTTTTCACAAATTTCTATCACCTTTACTCATTTTCATCCCATCTGTCATGAAAGAAATGGGAATCAGAATAACTTCATATGATGTAAATAAAAGCATCTGTATTGGTTCGCATCTCTCTGTCATCTCTCTCTGTTGCTGTGTTTTTACCACCTGCCTTCCAAAGAGGAAGTGAGGAAAATTAGACCTGGATGCTCCACTAGTTTACACTATATTGTAATAGTCATTGTTATATATATTGAAATTAGTATAGTGGATGCTCCAATAGTTTACACTCAGGAAAACAACAGTTGTGTGACATACAAAAGCTCCAGGTTTTACATCTTAAAATGGCATTGAGTGACCTTTTAATCTGTTTTTTGGGGGGCTTTTAAAGCATCTGAAGGGCCGAGAAAATTGTCACTTCCAATCTAAAATTTCTCTTCATTTCGGACTGATTTTTGATTGTTCTTGATCACAGCAACTTATTCCTGGCTTTGGTTCTTTATCGGATTGCAAACAGGAAGATGCTTATCCCTGGTCCACTTAGTGCCCCAAAACCTTACAGCAGTAGCCTTGTTAAGGAAGTGACTAGTCTTAAAAAAAAGAATCTTAGAAAAACTGGACAATCATAGATCGTTTCATTCTTAGATGCATTTGAAAAGACTGAAGAATCCCACAAATTCGTGACCAGTTTTCCCATATGCCTTGGAATAATATGTGAAACTGAATTCACAGGCAAATCTCAGCCAAAAATTTGTCTCATACCTCAACTTTTACTGATAAACAAGGGCATAAAAGGCTGTTTCTAAGAACCCTGAGATTCAGGGGGGCAATTTCCCTCCTTATACTCTTCTAGCAATATCCAGACTCAAACACCTTTCCTTATAATCATTTCTATTTGCCTCGGGCTATTTATTATTCAGGGCTTCAACATTCTCTCCTTTTGAAGTCAGCACGAGTTTTGCCGTGGCCTTCAGAGGAGCCAGGATTCACTCAGCAGGAGAGTAAAAATAACACAATAAAGCATATGATCAAGCCTGTGGGTAATACTGGGACTGGGAACTGGAATCCCTTTCATTGGTCTTATTTCAGCTTCTACATATTTCAATGTAACTAATAGCATTCTTTTGATTTAAAGCAATTTGGCTATTACTTGCTCAGCACTTACTCCCCTGTTTTTGACCATTCTTGGATTATTTTCTGTGAGCCACCTGGATGATATTTTTTATTTTCTAAGGGAAATATTACTAGAACTTAGTACATTGTAATTATTTTACTGTACCATATAGTATTGACAAAAAAAAA
>KZ506806.1:38090-56632 GCA_002844005.1 Limosa lapponica baueri | reverse complement strand
TTCAAGAAGGGGAAATTTATTAGCCGGTCAACATTTTTCTCAAGATTTCATTTCAAACCTTTCTTCCTAGTATGGAAACCAGGAATTTAGACACTTTTAATCACTCACAGACAGAGTTAATCTATTCAGTCTACCATCTCAGAGAATGGTTTCACTTTACTGCACAAAGAAAAAGAAACAAAAACATGAGGTGGTTTTAAATTCTCAGACCAGGCCTGGTTATGTGCCAAGAAGAAGGCCAGCCAAAATTTTTATTACAGGATAAATTTTTACGCATAGAGATGTCCCAAAGAGAAGCCTGATATTCCAAAAATTATCAGCACCTGCCCCATATATATTTTTTTACACATATTTTGTTTGTGGTGGTGGTGTCACATTAATTCATAATGCAGTATTAAAAAAAAATCAAAAATTGTGGTTCATTCTTCTCATTAGAGCATGAATATCCATGGAAATACCACGTCATCAAATATTTCTGTTCTTCTCCTTCTTGCTGTTCTTGCTCCTTCAGGCAATACTTTGTATTATCATCCAGATGATTGTTTGGAAAGTTGTAATATGGATTTCATCTCAGTCTGATTGACTAAACCCCAGCTCATATGGCACTATTTCCTAGAGCTAGGATTTAATCAGAGTGACTTGATAAATGTCTACTTCAGAGTTTTTTTTCCCAAGAAATGTTTTGCACTGATAACAAGACCATTTCATACATATTTGCACAACCAAATGAATTGTATTGATTAGCAACACATAATACCTATTCATGCAACCATTTTAGTGGATGTTTTAATTTTCTAATTTTAAGTCTTTTGTATTTGAATACTCAAGTCAATAGTCAAGCTTATTGACAATGCATATTATTTTTGGCCACATCTTAGAATACTGAATTACTTAAAGAGGTCCTACCTCCTGGGATTGAGATTGGTATCAACAGCTTTATAATAAATATTCAGCCATGGAGACAAAGCATTTTCTCAAACCTGCAGGGTCCCAGTTGTGCTGAATGTTTCATATAAATATGGCTGAATGCACTAAAACTTTGTCATGATGAATATTACCAAGGAATTCAATTTACATCTGAACTATAACTTCTTTGATGTGCTTTTTTAGCTGCTTTGGTTCATTTATTCTATTGGTTAGCAAACATAATGTTCTACTATGTCAGTTTCAGTAATTTCAGGACATAAGGCAAATCAAGTTAAACATGTCACAAAGACTCTAAACCCATCATCCCTGTCCAGTTAAGTGGTGACTGCAAAAGCCAGCCATGGATAGGCATGTCTCATCAAAAGTTAAAACCAAACTGGTATGAGTCAAATGTAACACTTAGTGCCTCTGGCATGAAACTAAACACGTTTGGGGGAAAATTACAATGACAACACATGAAACAAACTGTTAGACTTACAAGACTTCAAAAATTTGTGTTCACCCACTAAATTGTCAATAATTTAAAAAAAAATCACAATGTTAGAAACCTTCTAAACCCTTCTATGGTTTGATATACCATTTATCATACCCCAGAATAGGTACCAGTCTCTGAATACTTATGTGTTTTGGGATGCTCTCAAATTAAAGTAATTCTGTTTTTCTCAGTTCTATTTTGCTGAGTTCCAACGCTTGTACAGTCATGAGAACATAGACTTGCTACCGATTAAGCATCCTTAATCATAGAATTGTGGAATCATAGAATAGTTTGGGTTGGAAGGGACATTTAAAGGTCATCTAGTCCAACCCTCCTGCAATGAGCAGGGACATCTTCAACTCGATCAGGTTGCTCAGAGCCCCGTCCAACCTGACCTGGAATATTTCCAGCAATGGAGCATTAATAGCTTCTCTGGGCAACCTGGGCCAGAGTTTCCCCACCCTCATTGTAAAAATTTTTTCCCTTATATCTAGTCTAAGTCTCTCCTCATTTAGTTTAAAACCATTATCCCTTGTCCTATCACAACAGGCCCTGCTAAAAAGTCCCTCCCCATCTTTCCTGTAAGCCCTTTAGGTACTAGAAGGGACTTAAGGTCTCCCCAGAACCTTCTCTTCTCCAGGCTGAACACCCCCAACTCTCAGCCTGTCCTTATAGTCCTCATAGGAGAGGTGTTCCAGCCCTCTGATCATTTTTGCGGCCCTGGTAAATCCAACGCCACCACGTCATTGTGCTGCCTTTCCTTCAATAACACTATGTATTAGTGTTCCTAAGAGACCGGAAAAGGTTTGAAGATGGTAGGATGAGAGGGCATTTTCCCTGAGTACTCAGGAGTGATGGTATGAGACAAAAGTAGATTTTCTGAACTGCTTGTAGTGTAATGTAAAATGTTTTTTTTAGTGAATCCTCAAAATTGTCAACAATGTTGTACTAAAGCTGATTTTGCAGTAATGTCCAACTAGAACAGCAGAGTGGACATCTCATTCATTAGTGGGTAGTCATGGCAACACAGGCTGACTCACACAAAGGACTATGTTGAACGATAGGGACAAAGGTGATGGCACGGCCCTTGACCACTCTGTGGCAACTCCTGATTTGGACTGGTACAGGCTATGGGAATAGTGTACCACATGGCAGCAGTAGCCAATTGGATCCATGACTTGGGATCTTTCAGGAACAGAGGCCATGATGAGCATAAACATCACTGGTTGTACGTGGATACTTCAAACATACCAAATAATTCTGTGAGCACGTGGCAGCTGAATGGTAGTGAGCATTCCTGTCCTCCGAAAAGTGGCTGGTAGGCAGTGCATGCCATTAATTTCTTTTTATTCTGCGGAAAGATAGGCTTCTTTTTTTTTGCTTTAGAATCCAAGACAAGCTATTAATATAATTTCTACCATAATATTTCTCTTTTACCCTATTTTTAGCCACAAAATCAAATTCTACAACCACATGAAAGCTAGAAAACTGCGGACATACATTAATTACATTGTTACTCATGTTTAACCATTCTGTATGAAACAACATGCATCAAAACTTTATTAATGAGTTAACTTTTTTGTTAGTAAAAGCTGAGTACTGTGATTCTGTAAGATGAGGCTCCATCCTTCAGAACAGAACTGGGGATCCCAGGTTTAAGATGGATATTAGGAAAAATTTCTTCACTGAAAGCATTGTCAATCCTGGGAACAGGCTGCCCAGGGCAGTGGTGGAGTCATCATCCCTGGAGGTATTTAAAAGACATGTAGACGTGGTGCTGAGGGACATGGGTTAGTGGTGGTTTTGGCAGTGTTGGGTTGATGGTTGGACTTGATGATCTTAAAGGTCTCTTCCAACCAAAATGACCCTATGATTCTATGGTTCTAGAGAGGGAATGAGAAAGGCAGCCAGATGGCCATTCCATTTACTGATCAGGGCACTTGGATGAAACAGAGGAGATTTAGCTTCTGGAATTATTTTTCTCTTCTGTATGAAACCATGACTGCACATGGTGGCTGACACTTTCTTTTGAAATGACCCCAGTCCTTTCTGTGAGTGTTCAGTGAGCTTTATGGCCGGTTATCCAGTATGAAACTGCCATAACTCTTTTGGGAGCACTTAAAGAGGGGGACACATCACTCCTGACTCAGTGCGGGATGGTCCTGAACTAGTCACTCCACCATCCATGCTTGCCAGAATAGATTCAACTCTATTCTGCATGAGCATGAACAGAGATCTGGGGTGTCTCTGAGGTGGAAAGAGTCCTGTTGTCTGCAAAGACATTTAAATCACATTTTAATGTAACAGGATAATGTGCACCATATGGAGCTTTACAAGAGCTCCTTCACTCCCCATTCATTATATTTATTGATATTTTTGCACACTAAAATACACTAAGGAGAAACACTCCACCTTCTTGTGTAAGCCTGGAGTGGGGCGAGTCAAAATCATATTATCTTTATCTTGCAGGTATTTCACTCATTTTAAATATAATGTGTGGCACCTCGCCTAAAGTAGTTGGTTCTGCAACAGAACAGCCACATTTCAATCCAATGCTCCCTGATGAGGAGGCTTTCCAGTAAATTAAAAGTTTCAAAAAGCAAACAGAAAAGGAAAAGAAGTGGTTCCTACCTGAAAGCAGGAAATAATTAATTCCTGATATTGGGCTACATCCCCAAAGCCCCTTAAATTGTATTGTACAAAGTTATGCAGCAGTTTAGTATCTGTGCCTTGGCATTAGCCTTTCAGGTGATTATGTTGCCACTTTTGGATCTCATTATCATTTGGGTAATCTTTACCATTTCTAGCTTGTTTCCATTTCTTCCATCAGAGTAAATTATTAATAATCCCCTCTGAGTCTTCATTAAATGGCTTCTATTCAAATTGGCCTCTATAGGTTAATGAGGGCTCTAAATATGCTTCAAATGGACCTAGAGTTCATAGGTTGTTGATTTATTATTTTCCCGTGACAGAACACTGCACTAAAAGCTATTTCTTTTCATTTATCTGATGTACTACGTTCATAGTCATTATGCAAAATAAAGCAAGATGTACTCTCTGAAATTAGAGATATTTCTTCATTTCCAACTATGCATGAATGTGCACATGTATTAAGAACACTAAGGGATTCATTTTGAAGGTCTTAGAACCATGACGTATAGTGGTGAAACAGTCTGCAATCCCATAAGCTATTATTTCCTTTGGAGGTAATGGCTTATGGCCATGAAAACTCTTGGGACCAAACTGACTATGGGAGTGAAATTTAAATTGTGCCTCGATGGCATACGTCGCGCCTAGATGTCTGCAGATCTTCAGTAGAGTAGACTAAAAGATTATCAAGTAATTCAGCAGTGAATAAAGTAGAAGTCTGCCAAAGCTTCTCTCTTCCTTCATTGCTTAAGACAGAATCAATCAATAACATATTCTCACTTTTTAATATTTATATTGGACTCTTTCTGAAAATAAGGTGGGCACACCATTTCCCTTCAGAAGTGTGACACAATTAAGGAGCTGAGATTGAAATAAAAGTTTTCTGAAATCTTAGATAATTTAATTATACTATGCCATGGTTTTAACAGAACTTTTCTACGTTTATCAGACCACTCTTTACACTTTAGAGCTATTATTTGGATTTCCAATTATTCATCTTCCTTATCTTGATGAAATGAGCTTATATAAGTGCAGCTTCTAGAGATATCCATCTCCCTGACTTTCTGAATTTTTTCTAGAAACTTTCCTCTGTAAAAATTTAATATTTGTTTCTTTTCAGTGATCTCTTTACCTCAAATTTTATGGCATGGGCTTGAGTATTCTGCATATCCCATTTAGGGACATTTTCTTTGCCAGAATTCAGTGTATAGCCTTCTTACTAGTGCTAACTAGAAATCATGTTCCAGAAAAGGAAAATAATGTTTTAGATGAAAAAAAAATATTAGGGGGTACATGTATAAAGGAAAATAGGAAATTGATAAGTGTACTTTTTGTAAACTACATCAATATGTTGATGCTAACTAAGTTAAACTACAGCAGGAACTAAAATTAATAACTGCAAAAGTGTTATTTCATCTATAGTGTGATATCTGGAGTTGAAGCTAACTTAGAAGGATATAAATTATTGTAATGTCATACACCTTTCCTCACTTAGGCCTTTCAAAAGGTGATGTGGGACCCAAGTTCCACAAAAAACAGTGTATACTTGTTTGCTCAGTTTTTATACTGTAAAGATTTTGTTGAAGGCAAACAAAATGAAAAAAAGACAAAAGCTTGATAAATAATAGGTGTTTTTAGAATCTTCTGTCTGTATATATTGTATTACACTTAGTAAAAAAGTGTTATTTACTATTATTTCATGTTGTCATTCTAGTAACATAACAACAATATCAATTCCCTTTCATAACCCACAGAGTAGCAATACTTATGTGAACAATACTTTGCAAGAACTCAAACCCAGTTTTACATGCTATGTTGGATTTGTTTTAATCACACACAGGAAAAAAAATTTGCATATTCTCAATTACATTCAGACAGTGTGCAGAGCAAGATGTTGTTGTTTATTCTTGACTGGTATTAACTCGAAGTTTCTTGAAAAATAAATTGTAGGTGAAATGTATCAACCTTCTTAATCCTGGTCTCATTAGCAGATGAAAATTTCAAGAAGTCACTCTTTCCAGTTGTGTATTGCTCTTGCACAGCAAATCCCCACAGTAAGAAATCACCAAGTGTTTGAGGCAACCTTTTAAAATTATCTAATCTCTTCTCATTAAATAGTCCTGTCATTTTTAAAGATGGCATTTTGTGCTAATGAAATTTCTGACCAGATGTCATGCAGAGTGCAAAAAACCCAAACAAACATTGCAACGGATAAATAATAGTAGCTTTTCTATTAAAAAGAATTAATAAGATTCCTGGGTGTTGAGTAGGAAATGGTGATTGTATAAAAGAGGAATAACAGTAAAAATAGATAGAACATGCACTATTTGGTTGGTCTGTAACTTTGTTACGCTTTAAAGAAGACCAAGGACAAAAAAGAGTGGCTGGTCTAGTAAAAACATTAATTTAAAACCTGTTAAATATAAACTGCAATTTTGGCTTTTGCTTCTTGTCTTGTTTTTGGGTTGGGTTGTTATTTTGGTTTGATTTGGTTTTTTTGACAAAATTACCATTTACTTTTGCTTTCAGCATTTTCCACCTGGTTTTAAGGAAGTGACGCACCAGTATTTCTAGCATTGTCTATCAAGGCAACTTGTTGAGTGATCTGTGTACAACAAAACAAGCTAATTTTGGTATGACAATGTTCACCACAGCTGGAAGCAGGCTGGTTTTCAGGTTCAAGATTGTATCTGTTCTCTAAGAGCTTGGTTGGGGCTGGCAGGCCAGGAGCTTAAAGAACAGTCCTGAAAAAAGGCTATTTTACTGTCAAGATTTAAGGCTACGTTTCCAAACAGCAGCTCTGCTACTCTTTTTCAAGCATATTGTGTATTAGTTGTTTCTGATGGGGTAGCAGAGGGATAGCAGGAAACTGTGTGGTATTTCCTTTTCCCTAAAATTTAATTGCATTCATCTTCTCCCTTCCCAGCAACTTCCTCTCTGATGAAGTTGATGGGTCAGAACACCTCACAGGACATCTGTAGCTACATCACAGCTCTCAGGATAACAAAGAAAAGTGATTGGGAAAAAAAAAACAACACCTGAGTGGTGCATAAGGAACTAGAGCTGCCAGTTAGAAAACAATTTGCACTAATGAAATCTTGCCCCTAAATCTGGGTTGCAGCCAGATGTCTCTGCTCATTCAGCATTCAGAGCCTGTGTCTAATAGTGCCGCTTTGGACCTGTGGTCTGCTTCCCTCTTAAATGTCTAACGCACTCATTTACAGCCAAATTATTGTTCAAGGTCCCTTTTCACTGAAGAGTACTACTGTTTCTTTTCAGTGAGGAATCTTGGTAGGACTTGTGTGAGCCCATGTTCTTGCATCTATGTGAGCATCATCTTAGTATTTGAGCCTGGTGCTCTAATTTTTCCGTAGTCTTCCACTGAAGCTGTCAAAGCTGCAAGTGTTTCTTTCAGATTAGCCATGTTTTGCTTTGACACATCCAGATTCACACACTACAACGTCAGACCCGTGGAGGTAATGAATACCCACACAGCCCACTCCGTACGTGGAGTTTCAGCCTGTCTTTTTTAGGAACAAAAAATGGTGAGTGGTTTGGACCTTCACAGTGAGCAGCAAGGACCAATGTGTGTTACACAGAGAGGCTAATTAGAGCAGAAAGCTGTCAAAAAGACATCCACTCAACAGCTTTCTCAGCTAACTTTGGTCAGGCAGTGTACTTGGGAATTTTTTTACTGCAGAAGCAGCCTGGATAATGTGAGTAATGGCTTCCTGTGCGTCTGATTTTTCTGTTTGCTAAATATATGTTCCCCAAATTGTTTCGATTACGGTCCAAAATTGTATTTCTCATCTGAGTGAGTTTACAGAAAGAATCCTAAAATGCACATATAACCTCATTATACACATTTTGATTTTTGCCAGAAAAAACAGATATTAACTGTGTAGCAAAGGACCCCAGGAGACACTGTTACATTACAGAAGAAACTCACACTTTGGACCATAGCCAAAGACACACCAAACAGAAATTGATTGAGAGAGTAGTCTTCAAGCAGATTAAAAATTTCTGGGGTTGGTTCAGATTCTTAAGCCAGGACTCTTCATGCCACACAATTTAAGAAATTGTTTAGATTCCAATAACTAAATTAATATTCGGTCAGCACACCCTTCACTGGGACAGAATTTATTAAGTTGCATAAATATGGATATAAACACAGATTTTTCTCATGGTGACTCAGTGACTTACACATCCCTGTGCATTTGAGTCCATTTGCTCTTCTATAATAGCTTCTAGTTTCATTAATTGTTCTTTAATAACACAGAGATTTACAAGGATGCTTTGTGAAACTGTCAAGAGTAGAGACACTTGTTTGCTTACAGCACCGATGTGACCCGTAGCTTTTCTAGCTATGATGATGTGCAAATATGTTTCTTGTACAGTTTGCTTTTGCCATCATTTCAGTTCTAATTTCTCTCCCTGAATTAGCCAAAATTGTTTGGAAAACCCAAGGAGGACTCATTAGCCCCTGCATTACTCTATAATTTGTTGACACTTTCCTCAGTGTCAGAAGGAGCAGTCGATGCAGTGTTACCAGCCTCAAGCAGAATCTTATCTGGTTGTCACTAATCCCCTAATTTGTGTTTTGCTGAGAAGAAGATGCTAAGGATGTTGATTAGTTGGATTCATGCTTATGTATCACCGATTCATCCTAATCCACTAACAAAACTCCCTCCACAGCTCAGCTGCCTGGGTACCTGTGGGACAATATGCTTCTGGTAATATTCCCTACATTTTGCCATTTTTGAGAAATATTTATGTCATTTAAAGAGCTGCGCGTTTGCCACATGTTTCAAAGTTTCTGTATTTTTCCCTTCTGTTGGAGTTCTTGGATTCTCTGTTACACTCAGAATTTTGTTTCTGAGTGAGGGAGGTCCCCTTTATATATAAAAACAAAGCCAAGAATCTATTGTTAGCATAATGGAAATCTTAACGGTTTACTTCAGGAATCATCACTAGTCTAGATCTAATTATTACAGAAAAACAAAGTATAATAATGCAGTTAGAGTACTTATGTACAGAAAAGCTTACAGTAAGCAATAATACAATTAAAATTGTGACACAGACACTTAGTTTCCATCCCTTTTCCTGGTCTTACGCTCAGTCTTCCACTGCTTCTCTGGTTACAGAGGTCAGTGGTTTTGTGCTGATGTCGCTGTTGGGGTGAGTTTAAGACAAGTCAGCATCTGGAGTCCTTTGCCAGGAGGAATATGATGTTCTTATTAATGATTTTTCTTTTTTTTTT
Source organism: Limosa lapponica baueri (assembly GCA_002844005.1). Taxonomy (NCBI): domain Eukaryota; kingdom Metazoa; phylum Chordata; class Aves; order Charadriiformes; family Scolopacidae; genus Limosa; species Limosa lapponica. Next base: position 47,321 of record KZ506806.1, on the reverse strand, counting down.
TTTTTCCCTTTCCACTTTGGGTCATTTATATATATATGCTAGCATGCAAACACATTATTCTTTCTTCAGTGGTCCATGATTCCAGATTATGTCCAAATTTACTATTTATGATGCTCTTTATGTAGGTGAGATACTATTTCTTTGTTCTCTTTCTTACCCCTATGTCCAGCTCTGTATTTTTTTTCACTGACTACTAGTAAGTCTAGTGGTCTCCATTGTCAAGCCTGTGTCCCATCTCTTATCACCCCATAACTTTACTCCTTCACACCACACCCTGGGTCTTCTCAAGGCTCCCAACATCACACATGTCCACACTACATCATTGTGTTGGAGTGGTAAATAGCTCATTCTACCTACAACAACCTTCTGTTACTGCCATCTGTATAAAACTGTGGCTGTACCATACACAGCTAAACAAAAGAAAAGAAATTAACCTTAGACACCTGGTCAATTAGAGAAATTGCTGTCGCAGCTAAGCCAAATAAAATGAAGCTGTGGACAGGTCAAGAGAAGTTCAGACAGAACAAGCCTGACAAGAAAGAAAAGTCTTTCCCTTCTTAGTATTTCCTTGTTTATTACCCTCCACCCAGGTCTTCTGTAAAGATGGATGAACAGTAAGACTGTGACCTCTGCAAAAGACCTTGATTCTGCATCAAGGAAAATCCCACAGGGCATTTCTTCTTTGTCCTTTCTCCTTCTTGTAGGAGAAATAAAGTAGCTCCCAAAAAGACCACGACAGTCAATGCTGCAGAGCTACTCTATACTCCCATCCCACAGAGACACGTTAAACACATATGACAACCTACATTTAAACTGGCAACAGCATTCAGGTTCTGCTCAAACTAGCAATTAGCAGCAGCCTAAACCCCTATAAACTTCCAAACACTCTTGTCTAATTTACTTACCAGTTATCGCAATATGTTCCACATTATTAAGTATTATAGGGTGAGTGGAAAAATTGTTTCTGAAGCAAGTCTAGCTTTGTTGACTTGTTTATGATACATCATATCACAGCAACCGACCACACTGGACATTTTTAAATATTCAATATGAAAATTTGTCTACTAAATTATCTTTGTTTGTTCTACCTTTATTTATCTTTTGAAATGTAAACCAACAGCTGAAGATTAATGTCACATTTTCATGTCTCAGCACTTTTGTTCCCTGATATATATCAAGACCAGAACAACATTAAAAGACTGTCTGAATTACAAGTACGGTTGTATCAGTCTTTGGAACAATGCAAAATTGGCCACCAACCCAGCTAATAAAAACAAATAAATAGCATATTTGACAGTGAGCAATACATTTATTTTGTTGAAATTATGGTTTAAGATTAAAAGCAGCAATCTCAATAAATGTCATATAAATTAATTTATGTATAAAATGTAGCTTCCTTCCTCTTTTGTTTAAATGCAACCTTTAGGAATAGAGATGCTTAAATTTTACTAATCTCAGAATGATGTGATTTAAACCCAGCATTACTGATATGAAACTGATATGAAAGCTTTTAAAACCAAAGTTCATGTCAAACTTCAGTCCAGGGAATGTTTACTAGTGTCTGTAAAAAACTGTGTTGTATTGGCTCTTCTTTCCTGTTTACAATGAAGATCAGGCAAATTGACAAAGATATTTCTGTATTTGCAGGAGATAGTATGAGATTGTTAAAAAGTATTCAGTATTTGTATGTAAAAAAATGTAATCCACGGGACTGTTTCCATTAATGTTTGAATTTGCTGGTTAATTTATCAGCAATGCCATCCTATACATCAGGACAGCCACTTTCGTCTGCTCGAGCCTTCCTACTTGCATGGTGATCTGATAATTTCTCTCCTTTTTCAATACATCAGTGATCAGATCAGTCTAGAATTAAAAAGCACCATCAGACAAGTTTTATACAGGTATTGTTATAATGAAATATTGCTGTGAACTCCAGTCTTACAATAACTTTGTTAGTCAACCATTTTGCAATATTTTTGGGATGCTTGCTGCATGTTACTTGGACCAGTAAATAAAAGAGATTACTTTGACAGATGTTTTGTCACTTATCAGTAAGATGTGTTTTAGTCTTTTTCAACTAATTTACAGAACAAATTAGACCTTATCCTATAATAGTAGGATTTGTAATTCAAAACATATTTTGATTTTATGTACAAACAAAAGTGAAAGAAGTTTTAGGAAAACTACTTTGAAAAAGAATTTGTGCTGTTTGTTTGTGATTCATGACAAAGTCACTTGAAATGCTTCTAATCTTATTCATTTGTCTAAGGAAACAAGACCATAATATACCTCAGTGGTGTAAGGTGGGAATGAAATATTAGTAATAGGAAATTGAGCGTAGTATTATAAACCACTCTTGTGGCTGATCAAAAAGCTGCTATTTTTTTGAATTATTACAGAGAAACAGAGATACAGATTGGGTTTTAGATGCACAGACTTTTCTTTCTAATTCATGTTCTGTAAAGAAATGAGTCTAGTGATAGTGACTGATATAATTGACAGATGCCTATAGAATATGCTGGGGTAGGAACAATCCATTAAACCCTTACAGAGAGTCCGTCTTTAAAGATGAGAAGACACTAGTAAAGCTCAAAGCTTATTTAGTCTTTTCTTTTCAGCCTTGATCCCTAGGTCTGTGAAATCCACCGGCGTAACTCCACTAAATTTAGCAGACATGGGTATTTCGTGAGTGATTAGCAATGGCAAGCCATGGGATGAGCTTTGACGAGAGGAAGAGGTTGGAAACTCTCACCCAGCCACCTGCTAATGCCTTTCCTGTGTCATCTCTATAACGTGCTGATTCTCCTTCCTGAAGTCCTCAATACACACTTAGGAGCTTTTATCTTGCGGGTGTGCCTATTTAGTGCAGTTATGACACACAACCAGCTACGCTTAAACTAAAATAAGTGAAAATGCATCGCAATGAAACATTTGTAAGTTACTTTCAACGTTGGAAAGATTTAAAAGCAGCGTTTGTAAAGTGCTTAGTCTCTTGTTGGACCCTCCAACCTTTAATATGGATTTCTTCCCTGAATACTTTTTGTAACATTAATAAATAGATTTTTTCCTGTATACTTTTTATATTGTTTACATTACTTTTCACTGCAGTTTAATATTGGAACCATCATATTTTATAGCCCCATAAAATTATAAAGGCTATACCAATTTCTAACATAATATTTTTTATGGAAATGACAAAGATTTTCCATGAAGTCAGCCTTCCAAAAAGGCCTGTAGTGCTGCTCTCCACAGACAGTAATAATAGCAATAATATTTATTTAGTACCTTTCATCTAAGATTGGCAAATATTTTGCATGAAGTCCTAGCTCTGTGTTTGCTTTAGACTATGCCACTGCGTTTTCTCTCAGCAGGAGTATGAAGGTAAATCAGAGTATTGCTTTTATAGATGCTGCGCCCATAATGAGAATGTAAATTATATTCTTCCTTCTCTCATTATTAAAAAAATAAAAAGGGGGGGATGGCCCTGAATTCTGACACACAACCCTTTAGTTATGGCCCTTTTGGAGCCCACATACATTTCTGTCCCGATTATTTGAGCCTCCGTTGTGCTGCAAGGGAAATAGATATTTTTCTACTTTTCTGAGGGGAAAATTGAATTGCAAGAACTAAGGTGATCACGCAGGCTCATATCAGCCGTGAGGGAGGGTTTGAGGTAGAATACATTTTTCCAAATGAATAGTTCATCATTTTAATGATTTGATCAGTATCTTTAGAGTGTGAGTCATTTACTTTTGGTGCGTGTTGGAAAGGCATACATTCACCCAATTTGGTAATACTACATCTAGTGTAATTTTTTTTCTGCATACAGCAGAGAACTGAAAAAAACCCAACCGTGATTATGACAAAAAACAGCTGACAGACAAAAATATTCTATCTCCTCTTACAATGGCTTTCTAAAATTTCTCCACTGCTAGTTATTTATTAATAAATTTTTTCTCTTCCAATCAAGTGAAAATTATTTACTTGTCAACCCAATACTATCAGTTTTTTCATGTTATGTTGAAATGCTTTGGTCAAAACAGGTTATATTTTAGCAGCTTTAATTCTAGTAAGCCTTGATGATGCTCAATTTTTTTAAGATATAAAATTGGAAAGAAATCTCATGCAGTATTTGCAATTTCACTTCTTCCCGATAGCCCAAGTGTGTCCTACAAGCCAAAAGCTTTAGATCTCCTGAACGCAATAAGAATGTTGTTGCTGACTTGGTTTTGCAAGAATTTAATCCTTTTCTAGTGTGCAAATAGGAATGCAGTGCTGAAACATTCAGAAGAACCACTTCAAGCTGTTGTATTAGTAACATCAACTTATTACCATGGAAATGCCACTCTTCTAGGATTTTACTTTGAATATTAGAAATTATAGTCTGTTCTGTGAAAGAACTGCTTTTTAAAGATTATTATTTTATATACTTAACATAGGTAAATGACAAATAAAACCAAAGACGGGTAAAATGATTGATGCTGTTCCAAGTACGTACTTGAGTTTTCCCCTCCCACTTAGTGTTTTCTTACTAAATTGTACAGAAGTTCTTTGAAAAGCATTTTGATTGCTAGAGCTATTATGTGAATACTCAGAAAATATTCAGTTTATTTCACTTAATGTCAGGACTAGAATATATTTTCTTTTTCTTTTAATAAAAAAGCTAAAAATATGATTTGGACTCTTGTCAGTCCTTACTCGATAATTGGTATCATCTATTCACCAGTTCTTCAGTTCTAGTCATAGCTGCCAAGATCATTTTCCTCTTTACCTGACATATTACTGCCTCATATTTTAATCTCTGCTTACTTGTTTGTTTTCCTGCTGCAGCCTTGTCCCCTGGTAAGTGTGGCATTACCATTATTTGTAACAGGTCACAGGCTTTGTGCCAAGTTGCCACCATAGACTTCAAGCCTGTCTGGACCTCCCTGGAGACTATTTTTGCTTGTAGTATCAATTATCTAATGACTCTGGTTTAGCTTTTGCTTAGTTTGGTAAAATTTTGCTCTATTGTTATGTTTACTATAGCTAATACAGTAATAATAAGTTACTGGCAAGAATGAACTGTCTAAAGCCCTGGCAAAAAACTGCAGTCTAGAGGACTGCATGCATGGGAAGATAAAAGAGGCCTTGAAAGTGCATGGCCAGGATGATAGTAGAGGCCACGGGGCTCGAAACATCTCAGCTGTGGTCAGTTACTAGTTATAAAATGACCACAGCCTTAGGAGCTTGGCAAAATCTGTGCTAGGGGTAATTAAGAGAGTAAAGAACATATATAATGCACATCTTATATGGTAAATTCAGATATAACATTGATTTGCATCAAAAGGACAAAGTATAAAGCCTGCTAGAAAACATATCAAAATTGCATCAAGGTTCAGAACAAAGAAATGGTAACCATTAACACCTTACTCGTCTCAGTGAAGGACTTGGGATGCTGAAGACTTGCTGTAAACCTCCCTCCTCATGTTGACTTTAGGATCCAGGATGGCAGTAGAAGGCTGAATATACTACCAGAGAAAGGGGTAAGTACCAGAAAGTTTGTGTATACATCATTTTAACTGTGTATAATTTGAACTAATAGTAGTTCTTTCATCAGACTGGTAAGACTTTAATTAGAGTAACAGTAAATTATTGATTTTGCATATATGGCGTGGTCCTCTTGTCTGTAATAAGATTCTAAATATAAGAAACAAATGAGAACTCAAGCAACCTAATCCATGACGTATATGCAATGAATTGGTAATACTCTTCAGTGTGGTATTTTTATCCCCCTTACTCCATATTTCCCTACTGTTCTTTCCCCTGTTGTCCCTTGTTGTTTTTTGCCTTTATCATTCTACCAGCTTATCGTATCCATCCACTTTTCAGATTTTAGCTTGAACCACAAACTTGAGCATCTATTATCAACTCATTAACCTCTTTTCCTTAAAATCTTTCCTTATAAACCACAGAAAGATACAAAAAAGTTAATGGTGAGTCAGTAAGCAGTGGGACACTCTGATCTTCAGGTTTTGTTTTTTAATTGCAAATAAATCAGTTTAAAAAAAAATACTTTTTACACTTTTCTTCCTCCTGGATTGCCTGCCAGTTAGTTAAAAGAAAGGATACTGTGTTTGTCAGTGGATTCCTGCCCAAGTCTGCCATGAAGGTGCAATAATTAAAATGACATCCTTCTACATGCCATTGTGCAGACAGACTCAGAGTTCTCCAGGCTCTTCTTGCCTGCAACCTGTGTTCTCCATTACAGTCCCACGCAAGATACTACACTTTTTACATTTCTACAATTACAAGAGTCTTTTTCAGGAAGAGCATTCCAAATATGTATAGCAAAAAATCGGGAAATCAATTTGTGCCTTTGCAAATCTACCTGTTATTATATAAGCTTTTCATTAAAGGAGTAAATCTGCATTATTGTACAGCAGCATGAGGACATAATCCTGGTAGAAGCCTCTGTTCTCTACAGTCATAATGATTCAAAGCTAAAAGAACTAAATAGCTTTTACTCTTTTGCACTGTTGTTTTTTTGACAATATGAATAATTAAAAATTAAAAAAAAAAAGGAAAAAGGATTAATGCTTCTCTTAGGTCATGGTACAGAAAGTGAATGAAGTTAGATTTATGGCATTGTTGTACATTGGACTTTTGATGGCTAAATATTGGTTGATCAGCTTGTGTATTTTCAATGTCTTTGTGTTATTCTTGTTTGCTCTTTGTCTTAAGAATAGCTGTCTATTGCTTATAAAAATTAAGATTTAATACAGTTTAATGATCTTAAAATTTAAATAGCTGTGCATTTTTCTGTAAGGCTGCAGGCTACTGGCTAGACTAGCCTGTAGACTAGCAGCCACATTTTTTGTCAAATGTCTGCGCGCTTCATTACGCAGCTATTACCCTTGATTTACGTTTATTCAGTCCTGAAGTAGTTCCCATTACATTTCCTTCTATCTCTGTGAGGTATTAGATTTCTGAAAATCCAGCCTCAATGTGGTAGTTTTATTGATTTAAGAAATGGCATCTGTACACAAATTCAAACCCAGAGGCTACAGTTTGTTGCTGAGTCTTTGTAGAGATCTGGAGGAGAGCAGTAAGTAGTAAATACTCGGAGTAGTTCATTGTCCATATGCTGTGCCTTTCTAGGATAATACTATATGCTATAGTATATAGTACTATATATATACTATATATACTATATACGCCCTTGTCATGATTTAACCCCTGTCAGTAACTAAGTGCCACGCAGCTGCTCAGTCACTTTCCCTCATGTTTGGATGGGGGAGAGAATTGGAAGTGTAAAAGTGAGAAAACTTGTGCGTTGAGACAAAGACAGATTTATAGGTAGAGCAAAAGCAGTGCACACAAGCAAAACAAAACAAGGAATTCATTCCCTGCCTCCCAAGGGCAGGTGGGTGTTCAGCATCTCCAGGAAAGCAGGGTCCATCACAGGTAACAGTGACTTGGGAAAACAAACCCCATCACTCCAAATGTCCCCCCCTTTTTCTTCTTCCCCAGCGTTATATACTGAGCAAGACATTGCATGGAGTATCCCTTTGGTCAGTTGTCCCAGCTGTGTCCCTTCCCAACTTCTTGTGCCTCGCCCCCAGCCTGCTAACTGATGGAGTGGTGTGAGAAGCAGAAAAGGCCTTGATGCTGTGTAAGCCCTCCTCAGCAGCAGCTAAAACATCCCTGTGTTATCAATGCTGTTTCCAGCACAAATCCTAAACATAGCACCATACCATCCACTATTAAGAAAATTATCCCAGCCAAAACCAGCATAGCCCTGGGGAAAAAGAGGGACAGAAAGAGAACGTTCCCGTAGTTGAGGTACTATACAGGCTGCAGAAGTTCTGCATCCTCAAGATTGGGGCTCCTGTGTAAGCCCTATTGGAGAGAAAAGGCAGAGTTCTTGCCCTCTGGGACAATCATGGACACAGCTGTACAACTGACCATTGCCAGGCTTGTGCAGTCTACATTGGCCCAAGCCGTGTTTTGTCAGTCTCATCACCAATGAACAAAATGAAACAAGAATCACAGAAAGGTTTGGGTTGGAAGGGACCTTAAGTCCAGTTCCAGGAATCCAGGTCCAACCCCCTACCATGTGCAGGGACACCTCCCACTAGACCAGGTTGCTCAAAGCTCCATCCAGCCTGGCCTTTGACACCTCCAGGGATGACTTCCATTTCAGACAGTTGTGCTCACTTGCAGTGGAGACACCCCTTTCCAACTCTCATTGCATGTGTGCCTGCAAATACCTGTGTAGCTTCTGCCATTGTTTCAAAAAAGTCTTTCTCTCAAAATATATTTGAGCTTTAAACAGTCTAAGACATTCTTCACGACATTTGAACTCTCCATACAGCCCTTATAATTAGCCCTGTCTTTTTGAATGGGTGAAACTATATCTTAACTAATCTGCTTCAGGTGAACATGTTAGTCTCATGAGAAATCGGAGAAGAGGAAGAGCTGAAAAGCAAATTATGGAAAAAATAAATCATATCATGCCACAGTGTCATTGTCCTGTTCCTCAGCCATTTTTCACTATCTTCTAGTGTCATTGTAACCTTCTGCACAAGGTTAAATGTCACAGTGTGGTTGTATCAAAATAGCAACATTTGTCACATATGAAAAATACTGTACCGTTGACTACACCGTATTTCCTGGAGAGAGATGTTACAAAGACATGTTAGCACACTAAAAAGAAAAGCTAGACTGATTTCTACATTTGAATTAAGATGTGTCAATCACATGCTGATGCCAGAAATTATTTCTGTCAATATCCCAGGTTTCTTTGGATCCTTGCATACAAATTTGTTATGTTTTAAATGCCATCAAATCTAGTTTAGCAAGCCAAAAATTAGAAATCAGATTATTTCACTTTGACCCCAAAACAATATTTATAAGCAACAAAATAACTGCAGAGCTGATTAGTATGGAGAACAGAGGGGATGAGCGTCTCCAGGAAATAAGAATTGAAGGGGATGCTCAAAACACACAACCAGATCGAATTGTTCGAAACAGCTTACGCTATTTCCTAACAAACAAAACAATATTAATACCAGAAAGACCCAGTGTATGTCTCCGACATCAGTGAAAGGTGCTCCTAAGCGGAGTCTTGCAAGGGATATCAAACCAGACAGCAATATGTAGGTAACGATGCCCTGTTTAACATCAGTATGTTAGATACTTGCCTCCACATAGTCTTATTTCATCCCTGCTCTCTTTCCGTCTTACAGG